>VDFB02203481.1:135481-148445 GCA_007258455.2 Sequoia sempervirens
AAAATAGGTGCTTTCAAACAAGCTATGGATGCTTGGAAAAAATATATCAAAGCATAATAGTAAGCAATAGCATAGACAAAGCAGTGAACTATTTCAAAAAATGCCTCAAAGAAATGTGGTCTCATGGTGATGGAATGCCATGACAATCCATAGGAATTTTCTTGTCATGGCATTCGTTATGGCATTCCATCACCATGAGACCATATTTTTTTGAAGTATTTTATCAAATAGTTCACTACCTTTTCTATGCTACCACATTTTTCATACATATCTACCAAAGAATTTTATCAAACAGTTCAACGTCTTCATGCTATGGCTAAAAATTATAAACCTAAAATAGGTGCTTTCGAACAAGCTATGGATGCTTGGAAAAAATCTACCAAAGCATAATAGTAAGCAATAACATAAACAAGGCAGTGAATTGTTTGAAAAAGTTCCTAAAAGAAATGTAGTCTCACGGTGATGGAATGCCATGACAATCCATAGCAATTTGATTTTCATGGAATTTTTCATGGCATTCCATCACCATGAGACTACATTTCTTTGAGACATTTTTTTCAAGTAGTTCACTGCCTTGTCTATGCTACTGCATTTTTCATACATGTCTACCAAAGCATTTTATCAAACAATTCATTTCCTTGCTGATATTGCTAAAATCCTAAAACAGGTGCTTTCAAACAAGCTATGGATGCTTGGAAAAAATCTATCAAAGCATAATAGTAAGCAACAAGTCATGGTCTCATGGTTTTTTTTGCGTGAAAATCAGCTCAATTTTATTCACATTTTTGGTAGATTTTAAACACGTTTTTTTGGCGATTTTGCAGTTTGAAACAAATACCCCATCGCAAATAGAATCAACTAAGGGTTTTAGACATAATTTTCAAATGACTGGAAGAATACAAAGTCTGACTAAATCCTAAGAAATGTGTCTTCGGTGTCACATCAGGTAAACTCTTGGGATACATAGTTTCTCGAAGAGGCATTGAGATCGATCCAACAAAGGTCAAAGCCATCATAGACATTCCACCACCTAGGGGAATCAGTGAACTCAAAACTCTACAAGGCAGGGTACAATCTATTCGGCATTTCATAGCCCAATTGGAAGACAAGTGTCACCCATTCCAATATCTATTGCACAAGGGTATCCCCTTCGTGTGGACAGATAATGTCAAGAAGCCTTTCAACAAATCAAAGATTACCTACTATGAACGCTAGTTCTCATGCCTTCCATTCATGGAAAGCCATTGATCCTATACATATCAGCAACTAATTCAGCACTGGTGGCATTACTAGCACAAAATGATCAATAAGAAAAGGAAAGGGCTATATATTACATTGGTCATACATTGGTCAGGTATGAACTGAACTACACACCAATTGAACAAGCTTGTCTAGCCATAGTCTTTGTAGCTCAGAAGCTTAGACATTATATGTTAAGCCATTAGACACAACTAGTAGCAAAGATTGACCCCCTCAAATATTTGTTGAGAAAGGCAACATTAATAGGACGTCTGGAAAAATGGGTCATGATTCTAAGTGAATATGACATTCAATATGTAGAAAGAAAGGCAATAAAAGGACAAGTCATAGCGGACCAGCTGGCAAACACACCTCTGCAAAGTGATCACCTATTAGTGGCAGATTTTCCAAATGAGTTGATATTCCTTACGAAACCTAAGGCACCATGGCAACTCTACTTTGACGGATCACACACAAATCATGGCTTGAAGGTAGGAATCCTATTCATCACCCCTTAAGAAGACTCCATTCCTAAGTCTTTCCATATTTCCTTTCCTTGCACAAACAATGTGTCATAATACGAGGCACTAGTTACAAGACTAAGAATGGCAATAAAGTGGAAAATCAAAGCACTACATGTCTATGGGGATTCTCAGCTCGTCATCAACTAGGTTAATGATGACTATGACACTAAAGATGAGAAGCTAATGCCCCACAAACGGATGGTTGATAGTTTCCAAATGTACTTTCATATGGTAACTTTTGAACAAGTTCTAAGAGAAAAAAACAAAGTGACAGATGCCATGGCTACAATAGGCTCTCTTCTTGACATACCAAGCAATCTGCCCCAATTGGAATTCCTAATAGAACAATTGTTGGTTCCTACCTATGACATCCCAGAGTCAGAAATGGTCTGTGAACTTGTTGGTCCTGACTCTCCCTGGTATCAAGACAGTCACGACTATCTTAAGTCCCAAACTCTCCCACCTAAAATTTCCAACAACTAGAGGAAGTCCTTCATTTGAAAAGCCACAAGATATGCCACCGCCAGTGACACCCTTTACTGCCGTAGTTTTGAAAACACCCTTCTTATATATCTCGACACTAACGAAGTGGGTACAACCTTATGCGAAGTACATGATGGTATATGCAGATCTCATTCGAGTGGTCCTACTTTAGCCAAGAAGATAATGAGACTTGGGTACTATTGGCCAACCATTGAGAAGGATGCACTAGAATATGTCAAGACCTGTCACCAATGCTAGGTTCACAGTGATTTGATCCATGGTCCAGCACAAGAACTTTGGCTAATCACCTCTCCTTGGCCCTTCACTCAATGGGGACTCAACCTCATGGGTAAGATTCATCCGACCTCATCCAATGGCCACAAATTCATCATCACCGCCACTAAGTATTTTATGAAGTGGATTGAAGACATCCCGCTGACATACATAACTAACAAACAAATATCCAAGTTCATCCTTAACTACATCATTTGTCGGTATGGCCTTCCGCAATCCATCATCACTGATAATGGATGTCTATTCAAAAACCAAGACATCTGTGAGTTATGTGAGTGATTTCATATCCAACACCATTTTTCATCTCCGTACTACCCACAAGGAAATGATCAAGCTAAGGCAACAAATAAAACCATTGTTAAAATCCTCAAAAAGCCTATCAATGATGCTGGTCATGACTAGAATATACAACTCAACCCTGCTCTATGGGCTTACCGCACTAGCATTCGCACGCCTACAGGAGCCACTCCTTTTTCCCTAGTCTTTGGAGCTAAGGCCATCTTGCCCATTGAGGTTGAAATTCATTCCCTACAAGTCTCTCTGGAGGGTTTAACTAATGAGGAAGAGTACAAATAGTCGTGCTTGCATGAGCTAGAGATGCTAGAAGAAAGAAGGAAAAATTCCCTGAACCATCTACAAGCATATCAAAACCATCTCTGCCATAGTTACAATAAGAGAGTCATGGTCAAGAAATTTGACATTGGTGATTTAGTACTAATGTAGAACCCTAAGAACCAAGCTGATAGAGAAAAGCTAGAAAAGTTTGAACCAAACTAGTTGGGTCCTTATGTCATCATATCTTCTTTTGGTTTTGGAGCCTATTAGCTGGCAACTCCAGATGGAGAACAATTGATAGAGCCTATCAACAGTCTACATCTTCAAAAGTTCTATGCATAGCATTATGAGATCAAGCTAAACAAACCATAAAATATAAAAAAGAAAAAAAAATGACAAAATAGTAAAGAGAAAAATGATTCGTCCAATAGTGAAAACTTGGCAAACAGGTGCTTTGGATAAGTACCATGGTGAAAACCTAGCAAACAGGCGCCATGCGTAATCAATCATTGCTCTACCATCTACTGTCACTTTGTCTACCTTGGCCTAGGATGAAAGACATCTCATGCCATTATCACGCCAATTGACATGACATTATACCCTTCCTTTCATGATTGATAAATGATTGACATCAAGTCCTGACGACTATCCATCTAGTACACCAACAACATCTCGTCCACGTCCCTTAAAGTTGGCTAAGTCTTGGACCTGACTGGGGGAAAATTTGTATCATATAACTACAGTGGATGTCACATATGGCTTTGGCAATTGGAAAAAAGTCCTAAAAAAAGACTAAAAACATGGCAAAAAGTCTTGAAAAAAGACCAAAAACATGGCAAAAAGTCCAAAAAAAAAAAGACCTAAATATTGAAAAATGTTGTGAAAAAAGACCTAAACATTGAAAAAAAGAAGTCCTAAGAAAAGACGAAAAACATAGCAAAAAGTCCTAAAAAAAAAAGAAGACAAAAACATAGCAAAAAGTCCTGAAAAAAAATAAACATTGCAAAATTCCCTGAAGAAAGACCTAAAAATTGAAAAATGTCCTGAAGAAAACCACCACAAAATTTCAAACACAGGATCATCTTTGGTCAAAATATGTCATATCAATCAGTCAAGTCTTTGTCATTTTTCTGAACTACGTTGTCTCTGCGCATTTGCTACGTAGGCAAGACTCATACTTGAGTACCCAAGACATTAGGTCAGTCCTTTTAGGTTTGTCAAAATAAAATCATGCACAATATTTGGTCATCAATACAAAGTCATTGGTCATGTAAAACTACGAGGTCTTTAAGTGTATTGCATAGGCAAGGCCATCTATCAATGAGCCCCCAAGGCCACACTAAGTCCGTCCATTAGGGTTCATGGCATCACACTGGCAGACACATCAAAAAAAATCTTCAAGACAAATAAAATCTTTCCCAAATGAATAAAACTCATAAATAAAATTATGGCAATCATTTATCGCAGCATGACAATCTCATCGGCACATATCATCATGACAATAGCAACATATGGTCAGCACGAGTCAAACTCGGTCAAAACAAATCAAATCATCATAACCTATCAAACTGACAACTCCTAGTTAATCTTCAGATGTGTCCTTCTGAAAGATAACCTATGTCATTCATACCTTAGGATGTGTCCTTCCTAGGAATTGTCATTGTCATTCGACATTTTGAGCGATCCTCTTGACATCTAACAATCACTCCTCTTCACATTAGTATTTTTCAGATGTGTCCTTCTAAAGAACCAACTTTGTCATCTATGCCTTAGGATGTGTCCTTCCTAGGCATCGTCATCATTTCAAGGGACCCCTTCAACTATTAGGGATCAAATCCTCTCAACGTCAACATTATTCAGGATGTGTCCTTCCTGAATTTGGCAATTCTCGACAATTTTTCAACCTTTGTCATTCGAACATCATCAAGACTTTAAACATTTTGACATCTCGACATTATCAAACATGGTATCTTGACATTAGAATAGTGGATATCCAAACACACTTGGCAAACATTTGACACTTGTATTTTGACTTTTATCATGTTATTAGTTTTTCAGTGAGATCTCACTAAATAGGATTTAGAGAAACAACGATGTATCATGACAATTGACACGCATGACTACTAGTTTCTCAGCAAGGTCCTAATTCTGGGATTTAGAAAAACAACAATGTATCATGATAAGGGCTCTATTTTTATATTTTGACAATCATGTTGCTAGTTTCTCAAGGATGTCCTGGAAACAAGATTTAGAGAAGCAACGATGTTCCATGAATTGTCTTTGTTTTTTTTTGCTTGTGGTTGATTATGGCAAAAAGATTGGGGCAATCACACTCTACCTTGAGTCATGGTCATCCTTTTCTATGATTGTTTGTCTTATGTGATGGTATGACCTTGCACACCTTGATCTATGTAATATCATGGTGTTTGTTGGCCATTACAACAGTTTGCCCAATGATGATTAAGAGCAATAACTATTAAAGTCCTATGGTAAAGTTTTGAAGGATTTAGTCTAGGAACTAACATGCATCTCCTTTTGTCTTGTCATCTTCTCTTGCCCATCTCATATAGGCATTTCATCCATATCATCATCCATATCTTTTGCACTAACATTTCTTTGTCTCTTCATATTCTAGTCTTCTCATTAATTTCAAGAGCACACCCGTGATCTTGGAACCTATCTATCCTCTCGAGGGGGCATACCATAACCTTCCTCATCATTCTTCCTCATCTTATTTTGCACTAGGGCATATTTTTGACTTATTTTCTTTGTCACAATGTGACATGCTACATTATGACAAAGAGGGGAAAAATGTAAACACATAAAAATGACCTAGGCCTGCAAGCTATACTTTAACCACTTTCGTCCTAGCATAATTATGACATTTAATTATGTCCTTGGTCTACATTCGACTATTAATTAAATAATTTATAATTGTTTAATTAATTCATGTCTTTTTATTCTTCATGATTATTAAATAAATAAATTCTATTTATTTATTAAATACGTCATTAATTATCTAAGTCTTTCCCTAATTAAATAAATTTCTAAATTTATTTAATTACTTTTCTTCATTCATTTCTTCTAATTATTAAATAAATAAATTTTATTTATTTATTCAATATGTCACTAATTGTCATAATTAAATGAATTGATTAATTTATTTAATTATTGATCTTATCTTCTAAATTAAATAATTATCTTTAATTATTTAATTGTCAAAATTAATATTCCTCTCATTTTAAATAAATAAAATTATTTAAAATGTCATCACATTCTTAACTAACAGTCCATTTTGGTAAATAATCTGAAAAAGATTATTTATTATCTCACAAAATCCATATTTTCAATTAATTTAATTCAAAATTGTAACTTTCCTCCAAAAATCAAGTAATCGGGCAGATTCTTGATTTTTCCAAATTTGATCTTCAATTCAACCTTTATCTTCTTCTTTTTCGAAAATCTTTATTTTTGAATTAATTATCTCATTTATTCTCCACCGCTGATTTGATCTTCTTAGATGGAATGTCGACCACTCGATTAATGACTTTTCCCTAACCCTGATTAGGAATTATCAAATTTAATCTGGGCCTTTGATTTTAGGTCTCTGTCAAAATTCAATCTCATCCATCCATTGAAAATGGCATTTTCTATAAAATGTCATTTTCCTTTCATTTTTTGATTAGTTAATCTCATTTAGGCATAGACATTTGTTCAAATTCTTCAAAGTTTGGTGTAGGACTTAGACTTGTATTTCCATATTGCTCGCACATTGAATCTAAGGGAAACACATTAGCCAACAAGCTAAAAGGTGTTAAAAAAGTGAATCATGGAGGTCTCAACGATTAGCAGGTATAATCGTTCTTTATTTTAGCTTTCATTGTATTTTGTAATCTCTTTGGGTTTATTGTCTTCATTGATTTGCTAATATTTAATCAACCTTAAAATTTACCCTTAGTTACAAAATCATTGACCAAAAAGTCAATGATTTTTTTTTAAAATCGAGGAAAAAATCGTTGAGCCTACAATTTTTTTAAAAATTGTGATTAATCAGGATTTTTTGCAAATTTATGCTTTTATATCACATACGTTCCTTGGCTCGGTGGTGTCTTTCCTTTTTTATTTTAAGCCTTCTCCTTTCCATTGGACACCAGGTCTTTCCACTCCCTCACCAGAATCATGGGGGGATGCTCATACTTTTTATTCTTCTCTAAATGTGACCTATATTGGTCCCTCGCATACTTTAGATAGGTACTAGATTTCTTAAGTACCTTGGTTTGGTTGAATGTTTTATCATCGAACAGTACAACTAAATGGTTAATGAGATCATCTTTTAAATCTTCATCCACCGTGTACATATGGTGGGCCCGAAGAGCTCCAATGTAATATCACTTAGATGTTTATAAAAAACATCATTTCCTGCAAAATGATCACGGGATCAATAGTCTGAAAAGAGCGATTAATAAGTAAATTTCAATTGGATTATATAAAATAATAATTAAAACATTTTAAAATACCTGGGACCTTCTCTATCTTTATGGGAACAAAATCCTCGGTCACCACAAGTGTGACCGGCAATGTTCCCATACTAGTAATACAGGAAGATCCAGGAAATGCTGCTAAAACATCACTAGTACTAGTGGCCTCTGCATCCCCAGGTACACGTCTTGACGCATGTTTTGGTATGTGTTCACTGCTAGAGGGTGCATTAACGGATGCTTGCATGGTATGTATTGCCGACATTTCAGATGATAATATAGACACAGATGATGGGGTCAGATGATGTGATGTATGCGTAGGAAGATCAAGATGGACACTCGTACCAACCCTTACTCTTCAAGAAGCACTTGTAGTACCCTAATCATGGCTAGGAGCATCATGAGGCAAATAACCCTGTAAAAACAACACATATTTTAGTTCATGACATAAAAGAGTACAAAATATAAAACCATGAATGAACTTATGTTATAGTTAAAGACCTCATGACAACTTACTTGAAAGTTTTGTAATCTCTCAGTCAATACTTTAACCCTCTCTTATCTCATTTGTTTGAGGCACTATAAACATCAACTTAGTCATTTCTTCATTGCATTTTTTTGGAGCTTCTTTAGCGTATCGAAAGGGTTTGTTGAATAAGTGATGTCATTATCACAAAATATTGACTGCACCTCACTATGGATACTCTCCTCTACTGTTGGTGTCTTTCCTTGATTAGTCGACTACAACAAGAATATTAAAAACATTATCGAAATTAACCCAAAAAACTTATGAAAAAAACATACTAATAAAACATTTTGCTCATATCTAATTTGTACAATTACAATGAGGTAAACCTATCAGGTAGAAGTGACTAAAGATACATCACAATCTGTGCTCTGGGCCAGAGCCTTCTCCATAGGATCAATGTCGCCCTATGACAAAAATTAAATATTAAAAACGTTACCAAAATGAAACCAATAGACTCATGAAGAAAAACATAAGAATAAAATGGTATATTGGAGTCATTAATTGGAGGTTGGGTAAAATGGTACATAGTATGTACCACCCCCATAGTAACTATGTTTGTAACTAAGCGATTAATATTGTAATCGATTATCAACTCTTCCCTTAAAGTTATTGATTTTATCGCACATACGAATACACGGTTTCCCTCGTGCGCCTCAAATATGCAATTGGGTTGCTTATTTGTTGACCCAGGTCATGTACTATTTATAAACCCTGCAATATTCCCTAATGCTTTTGGCCTTCCATTAATGTACATAGACACTCCTTTATTTTGATCCTTATCTTTTAGTTGTATATAATTTGCTGACAGTGCATACCTACGCATACTTCGTGTATATCGAACCAGTTGCATCCAATCTTTGTAACTATAACAGGGTCCAACATACTCCATCAATTCAATAACTTTGTCATAATAAACCTTTATGTCGTCCATGCAAAATAGGCCCAAACCATGTAATGATGATGGTGCTATGTGATATATCCTCGTTGACACAAAAATTGGTGTTTATTGGAGGAAGTTCCTTGGGTACCCATTGTTTCCGTAGATGTTTGTACCTCAAGGGAACCTTGACGTCGCCTATGCTCTCATCATCATAAGAACATGACCCCCCTTTAGCAAGAAAAAATTCCATGCATTTACAAAATTTTCTTCTAATCTTTTGACTTCTAGTTGATCTCCCTCTTTTAGACATACTGTCTCACTTTCCTCTTCTCTTCTTTCCTCTCTCGAGGAAGAAAGATCTAAAAAATACCTATTTGGTGGTACTGCACTCATAAGGATGTTGGATGAAGTTCTTTCATGGTGATGTGATCCCAAGGTGACATTATGATTAATCTATCATTTCATTGCTAGAATTTCATAGGTTATAAGGTAATCAAGTCCTTATAGATTGCAAGTTATTGTTACTACCGTCCAAATGTTTCCATCACAAATCAAATCTACTTAATGTTTTAACTCCCAAACTTTGTAACAAGTGTTAAATGTGACTATGGTCCACTAGTTACACAACCAAGGCCTCAAATGTATTCTCTAATTGTAATCAAAGGACTTTTGCTCTTCATTCAAGTAAATAAACTTGAAGGGAAACACAACCAAGTGGTTTATTGGACACCTACATGACTAAAAATAGCAGCAAATTTACATTTAATTTCCATATGTCTAAGTGGTTAATGGGGAGGGAGTGTGTACTAGGCCTGGTTTGTAATACACCTCCTCTTACTGTTTGGATTTATTATTTTTTCTATGCCTTCGTTTGCTACTTGTGATTGTGATGGTACTAGTATTGTTTGGTCTGATAGTTGGTTAGTTAAATTTTCGATGATGTTGTTATTCCATTAGTGGACATGATTATTTCATATGACATTGTGGTTGGTGATGTTAGTTGATTTTCAGAATTATATTATGATGCAATGATTTAATAAATTATGTCATGAGATGAATTGTTAGTTTAGAAATGTTAGTTTATCAGTTATATTATAATTGTTAGGATATATGTGATGAAGGACAATGTAGCATCACTTGTTTATGAGTGCTCTGTTACGCTGCAATTCCTTCTCACAATGCAATGCTTCGATTTAATGCTTTGATTTTATATATATGTATGCACATGTACACGACTTCGTTTGTATGCAGGATTTGCAGGTATAAGTCTCGACTCCACCTGCTACGACAGGACAGGGCGAACACCAATAACCCAACAGTATAAGTTGAAACAGAGGTGACAATGAAGTCATCTCGTCCCATGATGTCAGACCGTCTTGTCTAAATGGTTTTGTACGTTCTTGTAGTTGTCGTTCGTTGTGGGTCATGTTTGTGTTTTGTCGTATTTAATTGATGTTGATATTTTATAAGTTGAGAATTAGTTAATTAAATGTTGGTAATAATTGTTTATTTTAATGTTAGATTTATTTGTATTTAAATATTTAAATGTTTTATTTAAGTTTTAAAAAAATGTCATGAGTTTTATTAAATGATAATTAAAATATTAAATTGGGTATTATTATTTTAATTAATTATCTTGTTGAGGATAATTGTTAGAATAAATTATTTAAATTAATTAGATAATGTGCTTTGCAAGTAAAGTTGTAAAAATGGAAATTAAAACAAAAAGTATTGAAAATAGAAAAATAAATAAATAAAAGAAGGAAAAAGTTGTGAGAATGAATGAGAACTCAAATCTGACTGAAAAGCTTGCTTTTAAAGATATAATTTCTTTTATTAATGATTTTTGAGAGCTTTTGAAAGAAATTGGTA
This sequence comes from Sequoia sempervirens, assembly GCA_007258455.2. NCBI lineage: Eukaryota > Viridiplantae > Streptophyta > Pinopsida > Cupressales > Cupressaceae > Sequoia > Sequoia sempervirens. Next base: position 146,336 of record VDFB02203481.1, read on the forward strand.
ATATCTTTTTTTTAATGAAAATTATTGTGAGTTTTTCTCACACAGAGGATTATTGAGAAAAAAGCTACACAAGTTTATAGTTATGTATTGCTGAAATATTCTATAGTTTTGGGGGGAAAATGAGATGGTTGATGTTGTTTTTGGGTTTCGAGCGAATAGATTTTATGTAGAATGTTTGCATTGTTTTATGAATTGTTTTGAGAGGAAATACATGGAAAAGGTGTGGCGAAAGATCGACCATCTCATGGGGAGACGGTTTCACCCTTCTCGAGAAGAACTCATAATGTAGAAGGCTCCATTTGAGGAGTATTCTCTGAGACTTCGCGGAGGTATTCTCATCCAAGTCTCTTCCACAATGATAACAGGTACGTGCTTCTAAGGAAACTTCACAAGATGCCATTAGACTATAATATTGCGATTTCTTTGGTTTCTATCTGCCAGTAAGCTATTTCTTGATTCTTAAGACTCTCAAGAAATTTTGTTCCTTGCAAGAATTTAGAAGCTAAACTATCCATTAGCAAAATCTGTCTCTAATACTATTTCATGACCAGGCCTTGCATGGTTTTATCATGAGTGCAAAGCTTGCATTCTAAACCACTTGAAATGAAATCAACATAGAGATAATGATGTTTGAATCCTGAGACATATGAGGATTAGTTAAATAGACATCTTTAGTAGAATCTGCTTGGGGAAAATTCCATTGTTCACAGTCCATGAGATGACTTCTCTTTGTGGCCTTCTGCCAAATAATTCGCATGCCTAGTCCATGTTTTCCCAGCGTAGTTATAGCTACAATATTCCCTGAATCCCTCCACTAATAATCTTTGATGAATGCGTACACCTTGTTCCTTACCTCTCAATTTGGCACGGGCAGGTAGGCCAACCATGCACACCCAATGTTCAACTATGTATGTAATGCAATAAGGGTGGACGCAACCCTCATTCACTCAACTTGTCAGGCTGCATGCACCTACATCACAAACAAAGCTTTCAATGTCAGGATGTGTTCCTGAGAGATTCATTTACTTAATCATTTTGAGAGCTTCCTTGCAAAATTTATGTTGGGCATAGTCTGTAATCCTCACAATTCTTGATTTGATATCCCTTTATATTCCATTGCATTTTCTTAAAAGGTTTTGAAGCCTTTTCACCAATTACAGTTGTGCATATCTTGCAATTGTTGCAGTTTAGGAGACATCATCTCTTTGTAGCACTTTGTCAAACAGTGTGCATGCTTTGTCTATGCCTCCTCAGTCACATACTTGTCTCTCTTTACATATTAATTGTTCACTTTGCTTATTGTTATTATTAACCCAACATATGCTTGACTTTGCCTTACTTCTTTCAAGAGTCTAAATAAAATAAATAAAATAAGAACTATATTGATAAGTAGGAGGTATTTTTCCACAGCGTGTCAAATTATGATATTGCTATCAGGATTCAACCGTGTAGTTTCGAAACTATACGGTTGAATCCTGATAGCAATATCATAATAAGAACTATATGTTATGAATCCTTAAAAGAGAAGTTAGAAGAGAACAAGCATATTGTAATTGGAGTTGCAGTACAAATTAAAGAAAATAAGTGTGATCTTCATAAAATGTAAAGAGTAGGAATCAATTCAAAACTAAAGCAACTAATGATATTCACATATAAGTTTATAGCATTGGTGATGGATATATATGTGTGTTTTGTGTTATATGATTATATATATATATATATGTGTGTGTGTGTGTGTGTGTGTGTGTGTGTGTGTGTGTGTGTGTGTGTGTGTGTGTGTGTTGTATATATATTTATATATATGTGTATATGCATAAAAGGTGTATCCGTGTGTATATATATAAATATATATATATATAAAGATATATATATTTATATATATAGTTTTATAGTGATAATTTTGTGTATTGAGAATAAGAATAAAATATTAGTGATTTTTCATAAAAATAATGTATTATATATATATATATATGGGTAAGTGCACCAAGATGGTTCCCAAAAAAGGGGCTTAAGTGGCCACTTTTTTTTTGAAATCAGGAAATACTGACTTTGGACGTGAAATTGAGGATAGCTACACTCAAAATTTTTTGATGGAACAAAAACAAGGACC
>VDFB02203484.1:0-14707 GCA_007258455.2 Sequoia sempervirens
AGATGTACACTCAGGGATAAGGACAGTCATTTGTGAAGGGTGGTTCCTTTTGTTTCAACTCTAAGATTTTAATAATGAAGTTGAATGGTTGGTGGTGGTGAAAGGAATAAAATTGGCTCTTTCCATGGGATGTAACAAGTTGATAGTGAAAGGAGACTCTATGGTGGTAATCTTTGGTCTGACTAAGATGCTTGCTCAATGCTGGAAATTTTAAAGCCATTTGATTGATGCTCTAGTTTGATGATATTTTCTTCACACGTTGCTCTTGGGAGTAATAAATTTGCAGATTTTTGGGCCAATAAAGGAATGGTATTAGATCTTCTGAGTACCAAATTTAGTGATCATTTGGATGCTTGGGTTGGATTCGACCCTTTGATTTTATTTGATACCTCAGTGAGAAGGGTGCTTTTTATATATTGTGGTGCACTGTTTGAAGTTAGGCATTTAGTATGGTAGCTGGGTAATCTCCTCTCACATGCTATTTCCTAGCACTCCTTATCGTGTCACAGAATTCGGAATTTTCGATGAAATTCGAATTCGGTGAATTTCTGAAAAAATAATGAAATTCGTCAAAATTCGTAAAATTCGTACGGCTAAAATTTTATTAAAAAAATATCTCAAAAAGCGTTTTCATTTTAGGGTTTTTGACGGGATTTTTAATAAATATGGAGCCCCGAATTGCAAATATCACGTCTCTGATTTTCGACGAAGTTTCTTGTTGAAGAACGCAATCAGGAAGCATTTCGAAGATTCCGCACTCGTTTTGAAGGTTTGAAAGGTTGAAAAAAAAGCGCCCTCTGCAAACAGAAGCTCGGGTTTGAAGGTCGACGACGCCCTTTCTGCAAATCGTCCAAGCTCTCAGCCGCGAATCTGCAAGTCGCATCAAGCTCGACCTTCTTCAGTTTGCAGGTCGCGTCCAAGCTCACCCGCCAGTTTGTCCAAGCTCAGCCGCCAGCCGCCATTCGTGTGTCTCCATTTGCAAGCTAAGGTAGACGATATGATTTTTTTTTCTTTTGAAACTGCATAGTGCATATTTTATTTATTTTCTTAATTTTTATTTTATTAATATTAGATTTAATATTAGGTTTTGTTATTTTATTAATATTAGATAATAGATATTTTGTATTCATATAATATTTATTTTAGTTTTTATTATTTTATTAATATTAGTTTTAATACTGTGTTATTCAGGAATCAGGTAGATTTAAATTAATTTTTTTAATATTGTATTATTTTATATATATTAGGTCTTTAATATTTTATAAAATGTGATATATTAAATATTTTATTATTTTGTTTGTATTAAATTTATATTAATAAATTAATATTTAATATATGGAAATTTAATATTATCTTACTTTCATATTCAGTTTTTTTAAATTAAACTTAAACAAATGCGGGAACTTTATTCTGTTTTTAAAATTTAAAATAAAAAGTTAATATATATTTATTTTATGCCTTAAATTTTAGTAATTAAAATTAAAATAAAAAAATACTATATTTGTCATTCGACAACTGTATATTTTCTTTCATAGTTGCAAAGAAACTGATTGTAAATGTTTCTTTTAAAAAAAAAACTGCATTATTTTTCTTTGAAAGATTAAAAAAAGGACATGTTCTTGATTTTAGAACTGTATGCATGATTTCACTTTAGAACTGTATGCAGTCATGCTTTTGCTCACTTCACACCTGTAGGCTGTATACTCTCATTTTATTTGTCTACTCACCTACAGCCTACAGAGTACAGCTACAGCCAGTCATAGAATTTTATGTATGAAGTCAGTTGAATCTTGTTTGGCATTTGCATTTATTCGATTACATCATTTTCATTTGTATTATGTCAAAAATAAATTTCGTATTTTGTCTTTGAAATACAGATTGTTACTTTATGGCTCCCAAGAAATCAACTGCTGAGGCATGGAAATATGTCACTCGCAATGGTACAAGTCTCACATGCAACAAGTGTCACAAACCTTTTACTGGAGGTTTGACAAGGGCAATGGACCATTTACTTGGTATTTCAGGGGGTGCAGGAGGAGGTGTTGAAGCATGTCCAAACGTTACCCCAGAAATGAGAGCTGCTTTAGAGAAAGAACAGTCCTCTTCAATTGTAGGAAAGATGAAGAATGCACAAAAAAAGCAGAGAATAGAAGAGGAAATGGCTCAGTCTAGACACACAACATCTATCATGTCTTCCTCTTCCACCTTACCTAGGCATGTGGGTAAATCAAAAGAGAGTGGAACCTTGAACAGCTTTTGGAAACCAGTAGAGAAACAACAGGTGGATGATGCATTAGCTGATTTGTTTTACTCAAGTGCGATTCCATTCAATGTTGCAAGGAATCCACATTTTCGTAATGCAATTCAGAAAGTTGCAGAGTTTGGCAAAGGGTACACACCCCCAACTTCAGAGGCTTTTAGGACAACTCTTTTGCAGAGGTCAAAAGATAGAGTGACTGAGAAATTAGTTGATGTCAAAGCCTCTTGGAATGAAACAGGTTGCACTATATTGAGTGATGGATGGTCAGATATATGTCAAAGGCCATTGATTAATGTTTTGGTGTCTTCTCCTGATGGTGTTGTGTTTTTGAAAGTGATTGACACCATGAACCACAAAAAAACTTCTGAGTATATTTTCCAAATATTAGAGGAAGCCATTCTTGAAGTAGGGGTGGAAAATGTGGTTCAAGTTGTAACTGATAGTGCAGCAAATTGTGTGGGAGCTGGGAAACTGATTACAGAGAAGTACCCAAGAATATATTGGAGCCCATGTGCAGCCCATTGTCTCGATTTGCTGCTTCATGACTTGGCTAAATTCCCATGGGTACATGAAGCTATTCATAGAGGGAGAGCAATTGCAAATTTCATACGGAATCATCGTCTCACATTGAGTCTTTATAGGCAGCATGCATCCAAGGAGTTGTTGAGGCCTTGTGAAACAAGATTTGCATCATTTTATATCACTTTGAAAAGAGTGGTTGAAGAAAAAGCAGCTTTGAGGGCTGTTATTTGTTCCAATCAGTGGGAAAATTCTGTGCTTTCAAAAGGTCATAAGGGGAAGAACATAGAGCAAATCATTCTAAACAGCAATTTTTGGGAAAGTGCAGCAAAAGTTTTGCTTATATGTGAACCAATTGTTGAAGTGCTTCGTATGGTTGATGGTGACACTCCTTGCCTTGGCATGCTTTATGAAAGCATGGACCGTTGTAAGGAATCTATTCAAAAAGCACTAAATAATGTAGAAGCAGAATATATGGAGATATGGGAGACAGTTGATTGTAGATGGAAAATGATGCACACACCTTTACATGCAGCAGCTTGTTTTTTGGAGCCTAAGTTGTTTTCTATTAATAGAAAAGGTGATTCTGAAATTATGGGAGGGCTTTTTGAAGCCATTCAAAAGTATGCATCAAATGAAACAATTTCAGCACTAATTAGAGATCAATGTTGGGAATACAAGAAAGGAGAAGGGATGTTTGGAATGGCAGCAGCCAAATATGACTTGGCACGTATACCTGGATATAGATGGTGGTTGGACTATGGAGGACAAACTCCTGAGCTACAAGAGTTTGCTATTCGAATTTTGAGTCAGGGAGCAAGTTCATCGGCTTGTGAGAGGAATTGGAGTTGCTTTGAACACATCCATTCCAAAAAAAGGAATAAATTGTTGTCTGGAAAGTTGGGAGATCTTGTCTATGTTCGAAGCAATTTAAAATTGTTCATGAACAAATCAGCAAAGGGATCTTCCTCGCAAGAAATTCTTGAAGACATGGTAGTGCCAATTGCAGATGAGCCTGACTTTGTAGATGATGAATTGAGTAGTGATACAGATGATGATGATTTACCATCTCAGCCAAGTGCTCTTGATGACTTGGAGCTTTTTTGAAGTTCTAAAGTCTTGACTGTTATTGTACCTTTTTGACAAAAGAACATATTTGTAAACGTGATTTCACATGTTTCTTATGGTTTATATTTTATAAATGTGTCATCTTTTTGTAATGATTTGGTCTTACAAGGGATTCTAAAGATATTACAAGGGATTCTAAAGATTGTATGGATATATTACTTATATTTATTAAAAAAAAACAAAAATTACATAAGGCGAATTTGATCCGAATTTTATACTTTTCAAAAAATTTCCTTGCCGAATTTCATCCGAATTTCAATGTTGCCGAATTCGAAATCTTGTGACTTAACTCCTTATAACCAAAAATTGGAGGCATTGTTACAATATTCATGGTGAATATGAGAATTGTCCTCTGCAAGATGGTGTTTTCTTGCTTTATCGATTGGTTTGTTGCTACATGTTGTCAAATTTTGAATGGCTTGGGGATTAATGTAGGCAGGAGAAAGGGATCAATTTAGTAGGGCATTGTATTGGATCTTCTGCTATGCTAATGCACCAACCCTGAACATCATTAAGGATATATTGGGTTCTGATGGTGTGATTACACAAGGAAATTTAGGTACCACATATAATTTGCCGTGGACATCCTCGCAAAATTGCAGGAGTATTTGTCGAAGAAATAAATCAGAGAATGGATAGTTGGCATCGTGCAACCAGATACAACAAAAAATCTAGAGCTTTTGTGGCCATTCCATCATCAGTTGCAGAGGAAGATTTGTATCCCTAAAGCCCATGAATACATGAAAAAGTGTACGATTTGAGTGACAAAATTCTGGTGGCATATCAGCCGAAGAAAGATATGGTAGCTTTTTATAAGGATCTTGCTATGGTTGGCATGTCATTGCTGGCTACTCACAAGGATGGTAAGTTGGAGATTTCCAGTCAACATTTGTACCCTTCACTCTCAAATATAATTCTGAGATAGGCAATAAAAGGCATGCATTACACTTTCCTTCAGACGTGTGTGTGTATGTGCCTATTAAATATATGTTAAAAAAATTAATTGCTTTGTGAGCAACCTGCAAATCATTTACATGGTTAGAGACATCAAATCAATGAACTTGAACCATCCAGCATTCCAGCAGCTTGTTACAAATAATAAACACCAATAACAAAATCAAGTGAACTGAAACTTACCTCAAAGCAGTAAACTTGATTGTAGGGGCAAGAGAAGCGAAGTGAATATTATCTGATTAATTACAAAGAGATCCATAGCAATAGGTAAATTGCTGACGACCTTCCAAATCAATAGCTGGCGTGAGATATATGCCATTTCTAAGGTTTAAGTCATGATGACGTTTGTTTGTTATAATTAGAGATATATCGTATGAGAGAACAGACATGCAAGTAGAAGTACATGTAGAGCTAAACTTGTGACTAAAAATTAATGGTCATCCAAGCAACTGGGCACTGAAGATACAATAGTTATTACATTTTAAGCTGCATATGCAATTGGGATTGAACAAATGGGCAATGATTGATAATGTGGGATAGCTGTATAGTAGCGATTGTAAATAATGAATCACTTAATTAGGTCTTCAAGGTGCCAAAAAAGTCTCGCCTACTCGAACAGCTATGTTTCATTGGGATTTTGAACTTTTGCATGGAAATGTAGAATGACAAAGCAGGGAATTATATTAGAAGAATACATCTTGTAAAAATAGCATATAGGACAAAAACAATATTAAAAATACCACACAGATTAACCATCTATTTCAATCCATGAAAGTGAAATCAAATCCAGCAGAGATCTATCACAATCAACTAACCACGATAGACCTTTGAACAAAATAAAAGAACTTCCAAAGCAAGTAGAATGACATGACAGAGAATTGTGCTCAATGAACTTCTTGCTGTTACTATTAATTGTAAAAACAGCATACAGGACATTAAAAGATCAGAAGTATCACAAAAAATCACCATCTGTGATTATAGAAATAATATAATGGAATTCAAATTACATTCCATAGAAATGAATCTTAACCTGAGAGGTGCCTATCACAATCAACTATCTAATTTCTTTAAGCATTAAATGATAGTACGGAACTTCCAAAGCAACACAACTGCACCTAGAATCTACAATCTGCAAATAGGTTTGAACTATTAACAATGCATTGAAAATATATAAAAGTTAAACTTATACAGCTGCTAAAAACCACTACATCTTCCTCTAAAGACTCACCATAACCCCCTTATTTCAGGATTTCCTGACGTCTGTCCAATTCGCCTCACTGGTCCTGAGCTTTGGCAAATTCGTATCCACCTCTCTTGGGACATCCACAGCAGCTTTATGATTATCAAACAGCTTTCAAAATTTCTTATTTCTCATTGTAGAATTGTAACCGTGATCCTCATCATCCCTTATTTGAGAATCCTCGGAATCGTAACTTTGAATGTCCACTTCAGGTTAATGAGGAGGATCCTGATTATGTGCCCAGAGGAAGGGTATACATGAGGATTAGGAGTGAGGAGAGGAGCCACGCTTCATTTGTCTCAGTGGGCACAAACTTGACAAACTTCTTCATGACGGAGGAGGAGGAGCCACGCGTCATGAAGAAGTTTGTGCCCATTGAATTCAGGGCACAAACTTCTTCATAACGCGTGGCTCCTCCTCCTCCCTCATGCATACCCTTACTCTTCCCCTTCCCCTCCGCCTTCGCACATAATCAGGATCCTCCAATATAACCCTCATTCTTTTCATGATGTCCCTCTTGGAGGAACAATATCGCACTCCATTGCCTCGCTCTTTTCTTCCTTGGCCTTCCGCTTATGCTTCTTTATGCCTTCTGCCAAATTGGAAGCCTCTGCGGGAGATGGTCTTGGCGCACTTGTTAGTTTTGCCGCCTCCGTCAAAGATAACGTTTTTCTCTTAACCACAGATTGTCTTTGATGATGCTTCGGGCAAAGACTAAGCCTAGCAATGGCGCTGCAGCGTTATTATTTATCATCTAGATTTTTTCAGTATTATTTTTGGTTTTTTCGAAGATTTCACATGATATTTTGGAAGATTTTTCTATTAAATGACAGCTGATTTGAAATTTGTTTTAGGCAACTTCAAGTTACTTATATGGTAAGTGGAAGATTTTTCTATTAAATGACAGCTGATTTGAAATTTGTTTTTGACAACTCCTGACTTACCTATATAGTAAGTGTCATATAATGGTCAGTATTTACTCTAATATTTAGTGTAGTAGTATTTGTTGGATAGAATAATGACATACCAATTGAAGAACAATTAGGATAATAGTTTAAGCTAAATTATTACAATTTGATTTTGGTCCATAAAGATTATAGTTATTAGGGATAACATTAGCTCTATTGAAGTTGAGTTGGTGTTTTAAAATAAATATTTGTTAAATATTGATGAGGAAACCATTTTTTAATAAAAAGCCTTATTAAATTGATTAATTGATTTTGAGTTTGATTATTATAATAAATATATATATTTTTTTAAACAAAAGTGGCAAGCCATAATATTATATTATTTTATATATAATTAAATTTACAAACCCTAGTTTGATGAGCATACCGATAAGAAAGAACCAGGTGAAGAAAACCTCCGATTATAGCTCAAAAGTTACAAAAAAATTTACAATCTTATTCCAATCGTCAGGACCATTTACATATAGACAAGCCAAAACTTCCAGCTGGAATTCATCTAACTTGTCGAATTACATGTCCATAATTCAAAAAATACACTGCATCGTAGACAAATCTGGCTATATCACTTTAATTTGAATTTTTCCTTAATGAAGCCTGACCAAAAAACTAGCTAATAACTTGCATTTGAAATTGTATTCTGCATTGTTTAAGCCTGACCAAAAAATTGTCTCAAAATTTTTGCATTCGAATACTTGGACATGTCGATTATAAGAATCAAAAAACACACTTTAGCTTATACTTATTCTTCCATCTGCATAATCTCCACAGAAGTCTCCCCTTGCTCACCATTGCCCGCATCCATATTATGAGAATTAAGCACAATATTCATATTTGGTACCACAACAGCAACCCGATTACGATAGGAATTAACCCCTTGAGGAAAATTATGAACCAAATTTTGGGCAACCCCCTGCGAAGCCGGATGTGCATTAATTGGCTCACGTTGAATAACAGAAGAGGCTACATGATAACAATTATGATGAAGCAAGAAAGAAACATAATGATATTTTTTCTCTACAATATTCAAACATTTCCCTCCCCACATGATGGTTGTATCTTGTCAATGCCCTGTTAAGATGACTTGGGTCACTAAGCTCCATATACTGCTTGAATGCATCAAAAACATTCACAAAAGCCCTATTATGAGGAAAGAAGTGTGGCGGAAAGATTTCACCCACATAACCCTCCCCCATGCCAAAAGCATACTTTTGTGCACAGTCAACAAGGGCATCATTCTTTAGGAATATGTCTTTAACCATTTTTTCTGCAATTACAATCACAAAATCTATACATTGTAGCATATCCATAAGATTAGGGATAAAAATTGATAAAATATTTGATGGGAAAAGCAACCTCCTTGACTTCGGATGAAGAACTTCCATCCCAATAACACACTTGAGACACCTATAATCACAGGGACACCGTAGCTTAAACACAGATTGCAGATGAAGCTCTTCCAAACTTCCTGTAAATGGCCTCTCCCACCTTTGCATTGGAAACCACACACAATAATTTTTTGAACGATAATCCATCACTGCTACAACCCTTTCGACCTCTAGAAATTAATCCTTTAGAAGATAGATATTAATTTAATACTGATGCCAACAAATGCTTACTTTGGCTGAATAAATAGAGGAGCTTTTTCCATAAGACATGAACTCTCATGATGACATAGAGTTTAGAATGTACAAAGCTTAATTTGAACACATGCTTCATTGATCTCCTACACCTCCAGAATAAATGAATCATTAAACCATAAGATGCTAAATGCACTGAAAACTGCTAAACCATACTAAGGAATAATGAGATCAAAACACCTATAACCATGGCACAAGAATTAGTTCTTTCTCAAAGGACGGATATGCAAATCCATGCGTGCCACAGCTGAAAGTTGGCAACTCCAAATTACATTGAAGCGTACTAAGGAATACGAATAAGATTAACCACACAAGTGAATGATTACACCAACTGCCAACAACACAAAATGCTTACATCACCATGAAATAGGAACGTGCCCTTAGTTGAATCTAATTCATGCGAACCAAATTACACAATATTTGGTGTATCCCCAAATCGGCATAAACAATTAACACTAGACTTGTGTAATTCACATGAAAAGACATACAAGCCACCTCATTTGTACTGGCACCACATACTTTTGACAAAAATCTGAAATTGCACACATGAGAAGTATGATGCAATGCTTTATAGATACAAGCTTTCAGTAGCTTCAAAATTTGTTAAAATTTTCTTGCATCACTTTGATTCCTTCTTGTGACATCATCAATAATGATTCTCATAAGCATGTAACTATAATGTTTCCATTTGTCTTTCATAAAATCTGGTCAAGAAACTAACACACATGTAATTGCCAATTACACATGTGTTGTTAGATCTTCAAGTATAATGAATTAATTTTTCTTCTTCATATATCTGGAAAGAAACATTTGACACTTGTAATTTCCAATTACCCATGTGTTGACAAGTAACACACGTGTAATTTCCAATTACACATGCATAGCCAGATCACCAAGTGAATTTTTTACATAGATGTAACCATAAACATAACACACCTGTAATTGTCAATTACATATATGAAGCCAGAATAATTCATTACCCCATAGAATTAATCACATATCTATGTATTCTCATTCCTAAAATATGCCAAACCCTCACAAACCTCCATAGATGTTAGACAAAATTTGATATTATTTAGAAGTTTCCATCCATAATCAGAATTACTATCAAGTATGAAAGTAATTTCCCAAAAATTGTACCATATCAAATTTACCAGATATTTGTACACACCAAAAAATTAACTAGTTGATCCGCCAAATACATCAAAGTCTTTCCTCTTTTGATAGTAAAGCTTCTAAAGTAGGATGAATCTTACCTAGTACAACCACATGAGTAACTTCATTATCTGCTTGATCACACCCATAGTTTGCCAAAAAATCTGCAACCATATTTCCTTCTCTGTATGTGTGCAAGATTTGATAATTACCTACCTTATCAAGCAATGACAAGATTTGTTTAACAATATATTCCAGCTTCCAATTCTAAAGCTTACGATCTCAACATGCATTAATTGAGATCAGTGAATCACCTTCTACTTGAATCATAGGTAGTTTGAAACTAAGGACTAGCTTCAAACCAAATAGAAGAGCTTGAGCCTCCATAGCATTATTAGTTCTAGACATCAATTTATAAGATTTTGCGCATAACACTAAACCTTTATGATCTCTTATAACCACCCCTACTCTAGATAAACTTGGATTCCCCCTAGAGGCTCCATCTATATTCAGCTTAAAGATACCTAAAGGAGGAGGAGACCACACATCTTTGTTTACTTTTGGAATATACTGATGAAGATTACCTTTGAAAGGCAGAGATAATAAAGTCCATGAGGGCATCAAATTTGAATCCCAAGTAGTGAAAAGTGAGCCAACATGTTTTACTTTGTACACAAGCATTTATTGTTTCAGATATTGACCTTTCCAATAACAATAGCATTTGATCAATATTCAATTTCTCTTTCCTAAAAATAAATCTATTTCTTGCCCACTAGATAGCCCATAATACTGAGAACGGTATAATGCACCAAATACTTGCAAAAAATGATGTGTTATACAGTTGTGGCCAACTAGTAAATAATTTCCAAATAGTGTTTGGCATAGCTGTTAACCAATTCATTCTAGCCACTACAAACAACCAACAAATCTGCGCTACTGGACACAAAATAAAAAGGTGATTAATGTCTTCGAACTCTTGATCACAAAGCACACATTTAAAAGGAACAACTATCTTTAGTTTTGCCAATTTGTCACTTGTTAGAATTTTTATTTGAATTTCTAGCCATGAAAAACAACCTACTTTAGGCAAAAAATTTCAATTCCAACAAAACTGATAGGCCCTTTGTTGTGATACTTGGAGAGATGCTTGAGAAATTGATTTGTACCCCTCTTTAATTGTATAGCAGCCTATATTTGCTTTAGACCAAATTAATCTATCAGGTTTGGATGAAAAATAGACTACTCTTTCTTGTAGGATAGATGAAATCTAATCTTTATGATTCTCATCCATTGCCTCTTTTGAAAAGTCTTTCCACTTAACTTTTCCAGTCATTGAATCCACACTTTGAACATAATCTTTTACTTTTGAGCCCAAGCTTGAGACAAAAAGGTTGCAGTGTTCCCAAAGTTAAAATCAACAGCTAGATTCTGATATTTGTTCCAAGAATCTTTCCAAAATGAGGCTTCATTACCATCATTCACTTCCCAAGTTAAATGAGGTAAGATAACTTTCCTACATGAGACCAAAAAAATCCACATTGGTGACCCTGAAGGTGGATTTGCAACAATAAAGATTCTCGATGGGCAGTGGTTATCTAAATATTTACTCTGCATAAGATGACACCATTTAATTGCAGGTTTTGCATACATTCGCCAAACCATTCTACCTCCTAATGCCAAATTCCTATCTAACAAATTATGAAGACCTACTCCACCTTTTAACTTCTCTAAACACATTGTTTCCATCTGAGATATTAGGGGAATTTTCTTTTTGCTATCCAAATTACCCGACCATAACATTTCCTGATCAACTTTTGAATTTGAAAAATGATCGACTTTGGAGCTTTTAAAACTACCATATAGTAATTTGGAATCGTTGATAATACAAATTTTCCCAGTAAAATTCTCCCTGCTAAAGATAACCATCTACCTTTCCATGATAAGATTTTAGCTTGAATGATTTGAATGATTTTTTGCCAGTAAGTAATCTTGTTTTGACCAGTAAAGAATGGAATACCAAGATATTTACATGGAAAATGAGCTTGTTGAAAGCCAAATACCCTCACAATTCGATTTTCAATATCAGATTTTGTATTGAATACTTTTTGTCCTGAAGCTCTAGTGTACTTATCCAATAATGACTTTATGTGCAAAGCTTCTGCCATTGAGGCTTTAGCAAAGAGCAAAGTATCATCTACAAAAAGAGAATGGGTCGTTGATATGTTAGTATTTGGAATAGAGACACCCTGGATGAAACCTTACATATGAGCTTTATGAAAAGACCTGCTCAAATCTTCTGCTAAAATGATAAATAAAAAATGGAGACAATGGATCTCCTTGACGGACCTCTTGGGTAGATCCAAAAAACCCAACTGCTAATCCATTTAATAACACTGAAAACTTAGCACCAGATAAACATGCCATTATCCACTTACACCACTTAGGAGAAAAACTAAACTTCAATAACACATTATTCAAAACATCCCAATCAACCCTATCATATGCCTTTTGCATATCAAGTTTAATAATCATTGTGGATAATTTATTTACAACAATGGAGTGCAAAGTTTCATGGGCAACAATTGCTCCTTTTGATGTTTCTCTTCTAGGAACAAAACCCCCATGTTCCTCAGAGATGATTGAAGACACAAGAGGATGTAACCGAAGATAAATGGCCTTTGTAAATATTTTATAAATTGTATTACATAAAGAAATAGGCTGAAAATCAGAAAAAGTATTAGGAGTTTTTATTTTTGGAATGATGACAATATTAGTCACATTAAACTTTTTTAGCATACCTCTTGATTTTCTTGATTCCTCCAATTCATTGAGAATATCAACTCCAATGAATTCCTAGCATTTTTGGTAAAAGATGGCAGTGAAACCATCAGGACTTGGTGCTTTGTCAGGAGACATGGAGAAAACCACTTCTTTTACTTCTTTGAGTGAAAAAGGAACCAACAGCCTGACATTATCTTCATGAGATACCAGATTTGGGATATCCTGAAGAAGCTCTTCTCTTTCCCTTGCTAAATGAACATTGTCATTATTATTTGCAGATAATAAGGCAGAAAAAAAATTGACTCCTTCATTTTGAATCTCTTCCTCTTTAGTAAGCAGGACTCTTGTCACACTGTCTTGAATTGAGAAAATAGAACTTTTTTCTTTTTTATTTGCACTGATATATGGATAAATTTTGTATTCCTATCTCCATCTTTCAGCCATAATTCTCTAGATTTTTGTCTCCAATAGACCTCCTCTCTCAATAACAACTCCTTCCATTCCTCTTGTAATTTTCTTTGTTCTTCAAATAATGTATTATTAAGACCATTAGCAATAATTTTTTCATTTACCTCTTCTAACCTTTTGTAAACCAAATCTTTCTGCAAAAATACATTTTTAAAAACATGTTGGTTCCAAATTTTTAACTGTTGATTCACGTTCTCCAATTTCTTGCTCAATTGAAACATTCTAGAACCATGAATAAAGGGCACACTCAACCACCATTGCTTTAGCAAAAGAATAAGATCCAGATGTCTAAACCACATTGCCTCAAACTTAAAAGAAGATTGAAACTTTACTTTTACTTGTTTTGCAACCAAATCAAGTGAGATATCAAAGTGATCTGAGGCAGCAAAAGGCAATATTTCAGATATCAATTGATGATCACTTAATAACCAATTCTGAGAGATTAAGAACCTATCTAATCTTTCCGCAATTTGAAGGAAATTCTTTCTCCTATTTGTCTAGGTATATCCACCATTTTGTGGAATTACATCCACCAAAGCATTATCTTGAATGAAAGCAACAAAATCCTCCATAACTTTCTTTGGAGGACATATAGCACCTTTTTTCTCTAGAAAACTTGTAATTGCATTGAAATCCCCTACAAGAACAACTTTGTCTTGCCCCAAACCATCTATTTTCAATTTCAGGGTAGCCCACAACAACTTCTTGCCTACTGTATTGTTAGGCCCATATACATTTAGCAACCAAAAGGATAAATCAAAGTGATTAATCTTCATTAGCTGCCAGTTATGATCAAAAGAGACATTACTAATGCAAACTATTTTTGCATTCCAAAGAGTAAGCAAACCTCCTAAAGCTCCTTGAGAGGGTGAATGAGAAGCTTGCCATTTGCTCCACTTCTTAGTAATAGCTTGAAAATATTCCTTTGAAGTTTTAGTTTCTTGAAGACAACTAAATCTACCCCACAAGCATCCAATTGTTGCTTGATTTGGGCCTGTTTGTCAGGGGAATTTATGCCTCTAACATTCCATGATATTAACCTCATTGAAGCTTGGGAGAGCAACAAGCTCTCCTCAAGGTCTTTATTGTTTCAAGCCTATACCCATTTTGACATCTAATGTCACCTATAAACCTGCTACTATTTCTTCTTGTAACTTGACAGCTAAAGATTTCCTACCCTTTTTGTCAAGAGACTTTTTGCTTGAGGGAGAAGACAACAGGGATGGGAAATTGATAGCAAGACCAAATCATTTGAGATCTCCCCTTCCCCAAAAACCTCTGAGGCAATATCATATGTCATTTTTTCTCCTACAGATACTAGAGCCTCATCAAAAAATTTCTCAAACTCCACCTCAGAAGGTAAAGTAGAGGAATGAACATTAAAATTGATAGAAAGCGGCTGAGACTGTAAAACATAATTAACCGCCAATTCTTGATCATGAAAAATCTTTAACCTTTCTTCAAATTGATCTGAGGAACCAAGAGCTTAATAGAATGAAGAAATATTTTCATAGGTGACAACAATAATTTCTCCAAGCCAGGTACAAAAGAAACAATAATAGGCTTAAAATGAGAGCCAGAAACCTTGATAACTAAC
>VDFB02203485.1:0-23549 GCA_007258455.2 Sequoia sempervirens
TATTCATAGATCTAGCTCCAATAGTAGCAAGAACAGTGTTGCAACCCTAATGGCAGACCGTGAGATCCCTGCAGAGACACATAGGGATTTAGGGAAAGCACATGCAGAGGTTGATATCACTGATGAGGAGTTTAGACGCAGGCACGACAACATGATGGACATGATGTCCCAATTGATGGGCACTATTAGGCAGTGTACTCCATCACAGCCACATTATATTCAGATCGGACAGTCGAGCAGGACTGTAGGAGTGGATCAGCCTTTGGCATCAGCACCATGACAGCCATCACCGATCTATCATGAGCGTAGGCCTGGACAGCCTACATTCTTACCCAGAGAGACCCCACCTCTGACTCCGGGGGCAGAGCAACAGGGGCATCATCAGGGGTTTCAGCCGCATAATGGCATGTCAGTAGCAGATGTGACTAGGTTTCACGGTGAGTACCTATCATTGGCACCTGAGATCAGGCAGGCATTATCTTTTCATGAGTTTATGGATGTTCATAAACCTAGAGGAGGCAGATTTGACCGTAGAGCTCCTCAGCATCAGCAGCCACAGCCACAGGTGAACAGGGATTTGCAGTATGCAGTCAGCAAGATCACCTTGCCATACTTTGATGGTTCTGATAAGACGTCAGCGAGGTCTTGGGTCCAGAAATTGGACAACTATCTATCACTGAGACCTATGCAGGAGGACGAGGCCATTAAGTTTGCTACTTTGCATCTTGATGGGTTGGCGCATGATTGGTGGCATCATGGCATGTACACACTTGGCCATCATGCAGTTACTACCTACCAGGAGTTCACTAGCAGGCTCATAGAGCGTTTTGATAAGAAAGATCCGGAACTCTACTTCAGAGAGCTAGCTCAGCTCAGACAGACAGGTAGCTTGGATGCGTATGTCAGTGAGTTTCAGAAGGTTGCAGTCATGGTGACAGGCATTTCAGAGCGGAGACTTGTTATACTCTTCGTCGAGGGTTTGACAGAGCCTATGAGAGGTTGGGTCAAGGCATTTGATCCTCCTACCCTTCAGGAAGCCATGAGGAAGGCGCGGAACATGGAGCTTGCAGCACCTCGCAGCAAGTTCACTTCAGGTTCGACACCCTATACGAGGCCTAATAGGTCTTTTGATAGGAATAGACCCTTTGAGAGAAAGAGGGATCCACTGGATCCTAAGAGACAGAATGCACCACCCTTTGACAGAGAAACACTGAATGAATTGCGGAAGAAAAAACTGTGTTTCTGGTGCAAGGCACCCTACGATGAAAAACATGTATGCCCACTTCGTCCCAAGGTCAAAAACAATCAGATGGAATGGTTTTATGAGGGCGAAGAGCAATATGATCTGTCAGACCAGCAAGCTGATTCCGAGCATTCAGATGATGACAGGTCCGAAAATGAGGGTGAAAACGAAGGAGGAAGGAAGCTACAGGAAGCCCATTTGACTAGCCTTCAGAGAGATGGGTCGTTTAGACTTCGCGGGCTCCTAGCAGGTCAGAAGGTGATCACTTTACTGGATACGGGTGCTACACATAATTTCATTGATGCACGATTGGTGGAGAGACGTGGCATTCAGACAGAGGCGTTTGAGGGTATTCGAGTCAAGGTGGCTAATGGGTACACCCTCAGATGTGACCGAAAGATTACTGATCTTCCGATGCGACTGAACAACTATGAGTTCAAGACTAAATTCTATGTTGTTAATATGGGAGATACTGATGTGGTGTTAGGAATGGCATGGTTGCATGATTTAGGTGAGTTCACACTCAATTTGCGAGACATGGAGATGAAGTTCAAGGTTGATGGGAGACCTCATGTCATCAAGGCCATTAGAGACAGTAATCTGAGGATGGTTTCGTTCAGGCGGATGGAGAGACTCATTCGTCATAATATGGTTGACTGGGCAGCAGAGTGCATGTTGATGCCAGCCCAACAGGAGCAGCAGAAGGGTGAGTACCACCCCGACATTCAGATACTGAGGACTAAACACTCCAAAGTGTTTAGCGACATTCAGATGAGGAAAGGTTCTTACAGGGTTTATTCATCAGTGGACAGGGGCGACTTTCCAGAGATCATTCATCGGAGATCTGGCACTTTATTTCAAAAGGCCGTACCATATTTATTGTAGCTGCTGGGCCGTACTATTTTGTACCAGCAGGGCCGTACTTCTCTTCTCAGGAGAAACGCCTTTCAGTTCTCAGCTTCTGACAGTGGGATCTAGTGCGCCTTGGGTTTCTGGAGATTGTTCATCATTGAAATATTCCGAGAGCCAAATTTTTTGTTTTTCAATTTATAAATTACAAGCAGTGCACCCGTTAAGGTTAAAGGAGAAAACCAAAACGTGCAAGAAAGCAACTCTAACCAGAATGGCGCCGATGATGGCGAGCATTGGTCAGAGGATCTTCCTATTCTAAATGCAGGAAAGAACTCAACGTCAAGTATGTGCTACCCAATCCAATGCGGAGTGAGGGGCGACCATATGACGGAGTGAATACAAAGCAATGCTTGAAAAGGACTACTGAAAATTGAAACACTCAACACCCAGAATGTGCTTGCTGACCCCGAGTGGGTAAGTAGCGACCATAGGGCGGAGATGGATTACATACAATAACAAATGCTGAAAGAAAGAACACTACAATCTGATAAGCAAGGATCTAAAGACTGTCAGTACTACTGCCAGCATACAATTTGAAGATGACAACTTGCTATCAATTACAAATCAACATATGTGAAGCTTGCAATAATATTAAAGCGTTCCTTTGCTGAGAAATGAAACTGAAAATGAAGATATTAATTAATAGATCCAACCTCGTTTCAAGCTTGACCACCCACGATGAAGTATGCCGCAAGACCTTAAGATCCTTTCACACCCGTCAAGAACAAGATGCAGATTTCTTCAATCTGTTTGACAGACCTGTGTTTTCATCATAGAAACAGCACATAGATATTTCTTGGAAAGCTCGTATCTCCCTTAAAACTCAATCAAACAACCTAATATTGAATGCAAAGCACAAGTAGGATGGTGGCGTTCAGCCTAGGAACAAGAAACAGGACAAAAGACCAGCTTATATTTAAAGGCACGAATCCCAAGAGACTGCAGATGGTACGGCCCAGTACAGGGGCGATTTTCATTTATAAAATCAGACAATGCTCCAAAAAATCTACAACCTTGCACATTGAGGCGCCTAGTCTAGACCAATGAATTTATGCAATACCCATAAGATATATTTTTGTATTTTTGGATTTAGGAATAAAAACAACGGATCTGCTAAAGCTAAGATGCTGAAAACAGAAAACTCTAATATGCTCAAACTGATCCTAAATGGATGAATGCTGATTACAATGCACGAACTCCAAAGTACTCACAAACTAGACTAATAATCATCACTAGTCGTTGTCTTACAAACGAGAAGAGATGCCCAAGCTAGGAGGCCTTCATTCCTCGAAGCAGTCCCAGAGCCAATCCGGCAGCATAACAGTATAGTCGTCCAAAGATGAAGAAATGATGCACCAAGACTCCCCTTTATAATTCTTCCGTTGACTTCGCAAAACCCTAAAATCTGCTTTTAGGTCAAAACCCAATCTCCTCAAGGATGGGCGTACTTTTCCTTCAAAGCTTTAGATTTGACATTTTAATTAAATATCATACTTTGAAATATGCGCCCCTCATAACCTTGCTTTGACTTAGGGAATAATTAAATCATCTCTTAATGAGGGCGCCACCCTCAAGGACCCACTTTTAAAAACAACATTAAGTCATTAAGTCTAAGCCAAGGGGTCAACGTTAAAATATAACATTTAAACATGACCCTTTAAATTAACTGACTTAATTTATCCTTCTGAATGTGCCCTGAAGCCAAAACTGAGCAAGACATCTGACCCAACTGAAACTGGAAGTCAACCGAGCTGAACTCACTGGAAAGCTGCCAAAAATAGAATTTACTAAAAATAGTAAATTCCAAAAAGTGCTCTGAATGCTGAGATGATCATACCACTGCGAAGCTCTCTGAAAACCCAGAAAGAATCCGCCATTGAATCCTCCATCTCTGAGCAATGACCTCCTCAAAAATAGGAAACCCTAATTTTATCTTCCAACTAGCCTTCGGGTTTCCAGAAAAAAGGCCAACGGTCACATGAATGATCAGGTTTGAGACGGGGACATTACAATCATTGAGCTTGGAGATCTGTGTTCTGGAGTTAGCTATATTAATTTCTTTCATTCTTTCAAGCGGCTGCAACAACAATCAGGTTCTCTTGAAAAATAAAGTTATTTCTTCTTATAAGTTCGATTTATACATTGTATATGCTCTGGATCATGAATAAATGCATTCGCCTTCATTAGAGAACAATCTTGATGCGTAGTTGTCATTCATTTATTTTTTATGAATTTTTAAAGCTTCCTTGAGCAAAATCGCAATTTCCTGTTTTATGCAAAAAACCATCAAAACACAAAAAAACTACAAAACAAACAAAATCAGTGATTTCAGTTAGGGTTTGGGGTTGAGAGTCTAAGGACTCTTACACTATGCTTAATGAAGACATCTTATCCCTTCATTCACATCTGCTGAGCAGCTGCTCCTTTTAACAAATACGTATTATATTCCTTTTGACTTAACAAACACGTATTATACTCAGTTCGATCTTTTCGTGTCTTAACTAATTTGTTAATGTATCGAATATATCAAAAGATTACTCAGTTCAATCTTTTCATGTCTTAACCAATTTGTTAATGTATCGAATATATCAAAAGATCTTCTGATCTGAGCATGAATCTGAATTTGATGACCAAATCATTAGTTCTTGTTTAAGAAATTAGTTTTGAATCTAATGATCAAATCATTGGTTCTTGTTTAAGACATTGATCAAAGTTCTTCATATCTTCATGTTAATCTAGTCATCCACATACCATGTTCTTCATATCTTGCTTTAGCATATCTGCACGATTTGTGGCATTTGACATCAATGACAACATTTCCAATAGGAAGATGTCATCTACCATCATAATGACACACTTCTAACAACCTAAGCAAGCTAAACAAACATGTAGAAAAAATACAACTAACCCAAGTAAACGAAAACCTACACCAATATCCCCGTTAAGTGCAACTTAGGTGGGTGAAAAACTGGGTCTTAACAAATGAAACCTAATGAGCTACCCATGTGCGTAGAAATCCCCACCAAAGTAGAGAGAAAAAGAGAGAAGAGTAGATAGCACCCCCACCCCTAGAAGTAGCCTCTTACACCTACACCCCTAGTAAAGCTCATAAATGAAGAAACTTGTTGTCTATAAAGGATTTGGTTGCGATTTCAACAATATATTCAAATTCAAGCAATATCAAAGATCAATGACCTATCTATTAATAAGCTCACTATGTGCTTGGTCCACTAATAGTGGACCTGTTGTGACCTTTTCACACATCGCCCCATTCAAAATGGGGACCCCCTTATTTTTGCTTCATTCGGGTCTTTTGGCTTGGGTCTTTCGGTCTGTCTCTCTCTTTCGTTCTTTTTGTCTAGTGATGTACTTACCATTTGACCTAGATTTGAATTTTGGCTAAGTCTGGAGCATTTTCTAATGAATTAGGGTTTACGATCTTCAGACAACTTTGAGGTCAAATTGAGTTGGCTAGTCGAGTTCTAAGCTTAGCACTGCTATCAGGATACTTCGAGCAGGCTCCCTCTGAATTTTCATTGAATTCTGACAATTTTTTATTTTTAGTAAGTGCTAATTTGGGGTTTGTTTTCTTAAGATTTTCAAAGTCCAACAACTGCACTGCGCTTAGAACACTGCAAGCTACCTACCTGCCAAATTTGAGTTGAAACAGACAACTTACTATTTTAGTAGTTCTTCCTTTGAGGGTCATTTTTAGGGTTCGCATGTTGGATTTTCAGATGCATGTCCAGAGATTCTTTGTGGGTTTTTTGAGACCTTCGCAATGATATAGCATGCAAAACGAGATGATGACTTTCAATGATTCAGGCTTCAGTGGCTATTTTTAGGGTTTGCATGCAAGATTTCTCAGCGCATGTCTACATAATCCTTCTGGGTTTTCTGAGAGCTTCGCAACGAGGTAACATGCAAGCAGAGTTGGTCACTTTTCAGGAACTTGCTATTTTTAGTCAGTGCTTGCATGTTGATGATTTTTTTGGGTTTTTCTGGGTTTTTCAAGATCTCTCGGGCAACATGACATGCAAACTCATCCAGCAGCTGATGGGTCACCTTTTCAGACATTTACTATTTTTAGCAGGTTCACTTCGGCAGCTGCCCAACACTTCATAATCACGAACCTGATGACATGCAACAGAAACGGAGTTAAACAGAGGTAATTTGAGGCACATGCAAGACAAATTAGGGTTTCGAGCTTTGGGACCCAAAATGAGAGGTCAAATGCCAAAATTTCCAAAAACTGAGGTATCCCATCATGATCAGCATCTTTCAAGGAGTACGCTGGTAAGATTTGAAGACAAACGGAGCACTTACTATTTATAGTAAGCCACTTTTGAAACAGCCTATAAATAGTAAGTCAGCATCAGATACCAGTGTGAATGGGCAAGTCTACCGATGAGGATCATAGCATTCAAATTTCAAGTCAAACGGAGTTGTGGAGGTCATGAAACTGAGCAGTTACTATAAATAGTAAACCACCTCTAGAAACATGCCAAAAATAGCAAGTCAGCACGAGGCATCGATATGAGCAGGACAAGCAAGTGATAGAGACCCCACGGCGCGAATTTCAAGTCAAACGGAATTGTAGAGGTTCGAAAATCAAGCACTTACTATTTTTAGCAGGCCTGTGCAGAAGAATTAGGGTTTCCTAAAATCAAGGGCAAAACACGACAGTCCTACAGAAGAAGCATCCAGTAACGATCAACACCCTTCAGGCAGTCGGCACACAAAATTTGAATGCATTCTGAGCAATTACTATTTTTAGCAAGTTGCTAAAAATAGCAGGTATAGACAAGCATCAGGCGCTAGCAATTCATCACATCACGAGGTTCGAGATAAAGCAAAAAATCAAGCCTTCTAGAGCCAGAAATCAGTTCAAAATGCAAAATTTGGAAATCTTTCTAAAAATAGAAAGTTAGGGCAAGCCGGGGCTAACATGAACAAATCACTCCAAATCAGACGAAGCTATAAAAAAACTCACTAAGTCTGAGAAATTTGAAGTCCAGCATCAAAATTTGCCCTAGAAGCTACCTGAGGTGGATGAAAATTCTACTAAGGCATGAAAAATGGAAGCTCACAGGGTAAAATGCGCCCAAGCTTGAAGAGATATGCCTTGAAATTTGTTTAAGTCTGCTAAATTGGAAGTAGAGGACCCCAGATGCGCCTTAGTTTGAAGAGGGAAGCTGGAAATGTGACTAAGTGTTGAAAATTTGAAGCTCCTACCTCCATATGCGCCCAAACTTGAGGAGGAGCCTTGAAAAATTTCTAAGTATCACAAATTGAAACCTCAGGGGTAGAAATGCGCCCAAGGTCAAAGGAAGAGGCTTGAATATTGACTAAGTGCTTGAAACTTGAAGCAACTACCCTTGAATGCGCCTTGTTAACTGGGAGGTGATGAAAATTTTGCTAAGTGTTGCAAATTGGGAGTAGACCCCCCTAAATGCGCCTAGGGAAGGAGAGGGTGATTGAAAGTTTACTAAGTGTTTGACATTTGAAGCAGGACACCCCATTTGCGCCTAAGGAGAGGAAGGCACTTGAAAACTTTTCTAAGTGTTTCAAATTTGAAGGACCCTCCAAATGCACCTTAACTCAAAGAGGGAGATTGATGAAAATTTCTAAGGCATCTAAATGGAAGCTCTACCCTTCATATGCGCCTTTGGCTGGAGGAGGGTGATTGAAAGTTTCTAAGTGTTTCAAATTGAAAGAAGACCCCCTCATTTGCGCCTTGACTTGGAGGAGACTTAAAATGGTGCTAAGTGTTCTAAATTAAAAGTTGAAGACCTTGAATGCGCCTGGACTTGTGGAAGGTGTTAGAGAAGTTTCTAAGTGGTAAAAAGTTGAAGCCCATACCCTCATTTGCGCCCAAAGAAAGGACAAGCATGGAAAGTTTTCTAAGTATGAAACATTTGAAGTAGAATGGGTCATTTGCGCCTAAAGAGAGAAGAAGATAATTGAAAATTTTCTAAGGCAACTAAAAATGGAAGTAGCATACCTCATATGCGCCCTTGCAAGTTGAGGAGTCAAGCAATTTTCTAAGGCAATGAAATTGAAAGCCTAAGGGCTGATATGCGCCTAAAGGTTAAAAGGGAGAATTGATATGTATTACAAACTCAAAACTTGGAGTAAATACCCCTATATGTGCCTTGGGAAAGAAATGTTAAAAAAAAATTTGAGTGTGAAAAGCTGAAAGCTCATGGGTGCAAATGCGCCCACCTTTGAAGGAAAGTAGAAGGTGATAAATTTCCTAGGGCGTATGAATTAAAAGTGAGACCTCCAAATGCACCTAAGTTGAGTGGAGAGCTTGGAGATTTGAATAAGGCAAGTAAAATGAAGTCTGAAGTGAGGAATGCGCCCAACCTAGAAGTGAATTTAAAACTTTATCTAAGGCATACAAATTTAAAATGAGACCCCCTATGTGCAGAGGGAGAATTAAATATCCTAGGGGGTTGCAAACTGAAAGCTCACCCATAGAAATACACCTTGGCTGGAGAAGTCATTTGCATGAAAAATCAAGTGGATTGAATGAGGAAATTTTTCGAAGGCGTTAGAAATAAAATAAAATTTGCTCTAGGCAAATAAATAAAAAACGCCCCAGGCTGGAGAAATTAAATAAAGTTTGATAAAAATTATTTTCCAAAGTTTTAAAAAATCAAATGCCTGTCATGTCCCCATCCTAGTCAACCGGTGAGGAGGGATTAGCTATCATTTGATCCTCGTGGTTTGTGAGGGAGTGTTCGAAGAGATCCTTTTGGCGGTTGCTTTCGAGGTTGGTTAGCTCCGAGTGCGGTGTGTCAGGTTGGGCCTTCCTTGAAGTCTTCGAAGAGCTTTTTGAGAGAACTTTCTATTTTAGAAAGTTAGGTGAACCAGTACTATTTGGTGAGCACAGTGCAGGTTATTCATTTCGAGATTAGGCCGGTTGATGGTTGATTGATTTGTGGAGAAATAGAGGTAATTACTGAGTTATTAAATATTTAATAATTTGACTTTAAATAAAGTCACTTTATTGAAATATTAAAATATTTAATTATTTGGCTAAGTTATAAAGTATTTAATTATACTTTATATTATATTATTAAAATGTGACTTAATGAGTATTTAATGCTCATTAAATATGGACGCCAATAATTAAATCAATTCTCCTAAGTCCAAAGTGAAAATTAAATCATTTATTTAAATGATTATTTTAATGGAGAATTAGGTCGAACTTTTCAAAGGAGAATATATTGTTCTTCCCAAGGCAAAATCGAACTATCCTGTTATTATTCAATTTTGTCTTTTGGCATCGGAGCTTTGGAGTTTGCAAACCCTAGGGTTATTGGCAGACGATCGTTTCTGGAGAACGTAACCTCTTCAGAGATCAGGCAGACTGAGGCTGTGAGATACCAGCTGAAGCTTGCACTTGGTGATTTTATCCAGAAGTCACAGACTGAGCTTAACCAGTTATTTATTCAGAGATTCACAGAGGAAACCATCAGAGGAACAGGGCGATTTCTTCAGAAGACTTATATCAGAGATCTGGCACCCTTTTCTTGAAGTCCGTACCATCATCATTATTGCTGCAGACTGGCCGTACTATACCTGCAGGCCGTACTTATTCTTTTCAGAGATTTCCCTTCTGGCTTTCAGTTTCCAGCTCTCTGCTCTAGGCGTTGGGATTTATTTGCATATCTGGAGATTTGGCATTGTTCTCAGAGACTGGAGATTCTTAATTTCTTGGCCGTACCATCCAGCATTAATTGCAGCCGCCATTTACAGAAAATCAGGTTTTTTATCAATAAATTCATTGTCTTTCATTACTAGCTCCATCTTCATCATTGTAACCGCTCTGGAAGTTGAATATATTGATGCGCCTTAGTTCTTGAGCAAGTTTTGAAACATTTAATGCATTTATGTAATTTTTATGAATTTATTAAGCTTTCTTAGAAAAATCGCAATTTCCTATTTTGCCTGTTAAAACCTCAAAAACACAAAAAAACAAAAAAAATTGCAAAAACAATACAAAACACTCAGGGTTTGAATCAGAGAACCACCAGGGTTCTGACAGTGGTATCAGAGCACAGATCTCCTGCCATCCTGTGCTTTTTCAGTGCTTTTTCAGAATACAGTGCATTTCTGGGTTGCCTTTTATGAACCAAAATATTATTCAGTATACCAGAGGTGTAGGTACAGGCAAAGACGAGGATTGGACAGGTCCACCAATCCCTGAAGGGCAGACAATATCAGGAGTGCTTGGTTGTCACAGATCCAGTTCAGACGGCAGTGAAAACAGTGTAGCAACCCTAATGGCAGAACGTGAGCCTTCCTCAGAGACTCGCAGGGATCTAGGGAAGACACATGCAGAGGGTGATATCACCGACGAGGAGTTCAGAAGGAGACACGATAATATGATGGATATGATGTCTCAGTTGATGGGTACTATTAGACAGTGCACACCCACACAGCCACATTTCATTCAGATTGGTCAGACGAGCGGGACTGCACTCGTGGATCAGCCATTAGCATCGGCACCTAGACAGCCGTCTCCGATTTATCAGGAGCGTAGGCCAGGACAGCCTACTTTCTTACCTAGGGAGACTCCACCACAGACTCCAGGAGCAGAGCATCAGGGACAGCATCAGGAGTTTCAGCCACACAATGGCATGTCAGTGGCAGACTTGACGAGATTTCATGGCGAGTACATGTCTTTAGCGCCTGAGATCCGACAGGCACTTACATTTCATGAGTTTATAGATGTCTATAAACCCAGAGGAGGAGGTAGGTTTGATCGTAGACCCCCACAGTATCAGCAGCAGCAGCCACAGGTGAATAGAGACTTGCAGTATGCAGTGAGCAAGATTACGCTGCCATATTTTGATGGGTCAGAGAAGACATCAGCTAGGTCTTGGGTCCAGAAGTTGGACAATTACTTGTCACTTAGGCCTATGCAGGAGGATGAGGCAATTAAATTTGCCACTTTACATCTGGACGGAGTAGCACACGATTGGTGGCACCATGGCATGTACACGTTAGGCCACCATGCGGTTAATACCTATCAGGAGTTCACCAGCAGACTGATAGAGAGGTTTGATAAGAAGGATCCGGAATTGTATTTCAGAGAGTTGGCTCAGCTCAGACAGACAGGCAGTTTGGATGCATACATAGGCGAGTTTCAGAGAGTGGCCGTCATGGTGACAGGGATTTCGGAGAGGAGACTTATCATACTATTCGTTGAGGGTTTGACAGAACCCATGAGAGGTTGGGTCAAGGCTTTTGACCCTCCCACACTTCAGGAGGCCATGCGGAAGGCACGAAGCATGGAACTTGCAGCACCTCGCAGCAAGTTCAATTCAGGGTCCACTCCATACACGAGACCCAACAGGGCTTTCGATAGAAACAATGACAGAAATAGACCCTTTGACAGGAGGAAGGATCAACAGGATCCGAAGAGACAGAATGCACCACCGTTTGACAGAGAAACATTGAATGAATTACGTAAGAAAAAGTTGTGTTTTGGTGCAAGGCACCCTATGATGAAAAACACATATGCCCACTTCGTCCGAAAGTCAAAAATAACCAAATGGAGTGGTTTTACGAGGGCGAAGAACAATCTGATCTGTCAGACCAGCAAGCTGATTCCGAGCATTCAGATGATGAGAGGTCCGAAAATGCAGTTGAACATGAAGGTGGAAGGAAGCTACAGGAAGCCCATTTGACCAGCCTTCAGAGAGATGGATCATTTCGACTTCGTGGACTCTTAGCGGGACAAAAGGTGATTACTTTGTTGGATACGGGAGCTACACATAATTTTATTGATGCAGTTTAGTGGAGAGACATGGTATCCAGACAGAGGCTTTCGAGGGTATCCGAGTCAAGGTAGCTGACGGATACACTCTCAGGTGCGACAGAAAGATTACTGATCTTCCGATGAGATTGAACAACTATGAATTCAAGACAGAATTCTATGTTGTTAATATGGGTGATACAGATGTGGTATTGGGGATGGCATGGTTACATGATTTGGGTGAGTTCACGCTCAACCTACGGGATATGGAGATGAAATTCAAGGTTGACGGAAGACCACATGTCATCAAGGCAATACGGGACAGTAATCTTAGGATGGTTTCATTCAGGCGGATGGAGAGGCTCATTCGTCATGATATGGTTGACTGGGCGGCTGAGTGCATGTTGATGCCAGCCCAGCAGGAGCCGCAGAAGGGTGAATACCACCCTGACATATAGATTCTGAGGACTAAACACTCCAAAGTGTTTAGTGAAATTCCACCTGGTAGACCTCCAGACAGGGGTACGGAGCACATTATTGAGTTGGAGGAGGGCGCCAAGCCCGTGATGATCACCCCCTACCGACATCCGAAATGACTCAAGGATGAGATAGAGAAGACTATTAATGAGTTGTTGGCTATGGGTCATATCAGACCTAGCAAATCCCCTTTTGCTTCATCGGTTGTTTTGGTGAAGAAGAAGGATGGATCACTACGGATGTGCATCGATTACAGGCAGCTCAACAAAAGAACCATCAAGAACAGGTATCCCATTCCGCGCATTGATGAGCTGATAGATGAGTTGCATGGCGCAGTCTTCTTTACGAAGATTGATTTGAGATCAGGGTACCATCAGATACAGATGAGGGAGCAGGATATTGAGAAAACCGCTTTTCGGTGTCATTGCGGTCACTTCAAGTTCTTGGTTATGCCCTCCGGGTTAACCAATGCACCTGCCACCTTTGACTATGAGCGAGGGTTTTAGGTGCTTTCGGTTGAGGAGATTTGTGTTAGTCTTCTTCGGCGACATTTTGGTTTATAGCGAGTCATGGGATGACATATGGCTCATTTGGATCGATCTTGCATTATCTTAAGCGAGGCGGAGTCTTTCTATGCTAAAGAGTCAAGTGTGAGCTTGGCATGGAGGAGTTATTATATCTGGGGCACATCATCAGTGCCAAGGGAGTGAGTATGGACCCTGAAAAGGTCCGAGCTATTGTTGACTGGCCGGTACCTGAGAACCTTACGCAGCTCAGAGGTTTCATTGGGTTGTGTGCATTCTACAGGAGATTTGTTAGTGGGTTCTCACGTCACGCCGCACCCCTTACTGACTTGACGAAGAAGGGGGCTTTTCTTTGGTCACCACAGGCGCAGGAGTGCTTTGACAGGTTCAAGGTGATCATGACTTCATGTCCGGTGCTAGCATTGCTTGACTTTACGAAGTCATTTGATTTATTACTGTGATGCCGGGGAGGGAGCATTGAATTGCACGTTTTGATACAAGAAGGCGTCATCGATTGCATTTGAGAGCGAGGCTTCGAGGGGTCTGAGGAAGTTTTACGATTATATATGACAAAGAGGAGATGTTAGCCATTATGCATGCATTGGCTAAGTTTAGGCAGTACCTGGTAGGCAGCAAATTCAGTGTTCGCACAGATCATAACAGCCTAAAACATTTCCTTGGACAGCGAGACTTGAATGAGAGGCAGCAAAAATGGGTCAGTAAACTGCAGTCATACGACTTCGATATTACTTTCATTAAGGGGAAGCAGAATATAGTAGCTGACGCCTTGTCTCGCAGACCCCAGTTGAATGCCTTAGCACAGATCACGGAGGATTGGAGGCATCGGATTATAGCTGAGTATGCTAAGAACCCGTGGGCTTCTAGCATCATTGACAGGACAGAGCAGGACGACAGGTATACTGTTGTAGATGACTTGATCATTTACAAGGGGCAGATTCTTTTGGTTCCTGACTCTGAGTTACGGACTACAGTTTTGAGAGCCTTTCACGACCTTCCTATGGCGGGCCATCCTGGATACTACAAGACTTACAAAATGGTTCGGGAACGGTTTACTTGGAAAGGGCTGAAAACTGATGTTTTGCAGTATGTCCGTGAGTGTTACGTATTGCCAACGAGAGAACAGCGGGGAACACTTATCTGTGGATTACTCCGGCCACTTCGATCACGGCCAGTAAAGGGTGTTTATCGATGGACTTTATCGCGGGTTTGCGAAAGCCCGGGGTAAAGATTGCATTTATGTAATTAATTCGTCGGTTGACTAAGTCACGCCCATTTCTTCCCGATTACGACTACTTTCACAGCATCGCAGACTGCAGCGTTGTTCTTCAGAGAGGTTTTCCGATTGCATGGATTACCTCGGACGATAGTCAGCGATAGAGACAGCCGGTTCATGAGCAACTTTTGGCAGGAGTTGTTCAGACTTTGTGGGACCGAACTGACACCGAGTACCAGCTACCATCCACAGACCGATGGACAGACAGAGATTGTCAATAAGTGGGTGGAAGGTTATTTGCGCAATTATATAGCTGGTCAGCAAAGAGCTTGGGTGAGATGGATTTACTTGTGCGAGTATTGTTATAACTCGACTCACCATATGACGATACAGATGACCCCTTTTATGGCTTTGTACGGGTATGAGAGCCCAATCTTACGGATTTGATTTTTGAGCAATAGCGATGCGAGTCACGAGGTGATATGATCACGGTCGGTAGGACATCTTGGGAATCTCGAGACAATATCCAGCTGAGCCGCGAGAATCAGCATAAGCGTTATCTTCGTCCGAGAATTGGCCTTGATTTTGGGGTGGGTGATGGTGTACCTCATGTTCGCGGCCGTATCGTCGGTCTACTCTAGCGGAAGAGTGGAAATGAAGAAACTTAAACCTCGCTACTATGGTCCATTTAGTGTTGTCAGACGAGTGGGCGAGGTTGCTTATGAGTTGGACTTGCCAGCTGATAGCAAGGCCCATAATGTATTTCACGTTTCTCGCCTGAAGAAGGCATTGGGTCAGCATGTTGTTCCCTCTCCAGGTTTGCCACCCCTTGATGATGAAGGGAAACTGATACTAGTACCTGAGGCCATCCTTGATATGAGAGAGAGACACCTTCGGAGGCGTGTGATCAGGGAATATCTGGTCAAGTGGAGATTGCCGGTTAAAGGATGCTACATACTAAGTCGAAGCTGATTTCTGACATCGAGTTGAAGTGCTTGAGGACAAACGAATTTCGGAGAAAGCGGACTATCATGTCCCCATCCCTGGTCGGCCACGGTATTGTGAGTTAGCCTATCATTTGATCCTCGTGGTGGCAGTGTTGAGGAAGGGATCCTTTTGGCGGTTGCTTTCGGGTTGGTTAGCTCGAATTGCGATTAATGTCGGTGGGCCTTATGAGAATCTTCGAGCTTTTTGAGAACTTTCTATTTTTAGAAAGTTAGGTCGACGGAAAACTGCTATTTCGGCGGGGCTTTTGAGTCGCGGTATGATACGAGATTGACTGATTGATAGTTGATTGATTTGAAATAAGGAGTAATTGATGAGTTATTAAATATTTAATAATTTGACTTTATTATAAAGTCACTTTATTGAAATATTAAAATATTTAATTATTTGGCTAAGTTATAAAGTATTTAATTATACTTTATATTATATTATTAAAATGTGACTTAATGAGTATTTAATGCTCATTAAATATGGACGCCAATAATTAAATCAATTCTCCTAAGTCCAAAGTGAAAATTAAATCATTTATTTAAATGATTATTTTAATGGAGAATTAGGTCGAACTTTTCAAAGGAGAATATATTGTTCTTCCCAAGGCAAAATCGAACTATCCTGTTATTATTCAATTTTGTCTTTTGGCATCTGAGCTTTGGAGTTTGCAAACCCTAGGGTTATTGGCAGACGATCGTTTCTGGAGAACGTAACCTCTTCAGAGATCAGGCAGACTGAGGCTGTGAGATACCAGCTGAAGCTTGCACTTGGTGATTTTATCCAGAAGTCACAGACTGAGCTTAACCAGTTATTTATTCAGAGATTCACAGAGGAAACCATCAGAGGAACAGGGCGATTTCTTCAGAAGACTTATATCAGAGATCTGGCACCTTTTTCTTGAAGTCCGTACCATCATCATTATTGCTGCAGACTGGCCGTACTGTACCTGCAGGCCGTACTTATTCTTTTCAGAGATTTCCCTTCTGGCTTTCAGTTTCCAGCTCTCTGCTCTAGGCGTTGGGATTTATTTGCATATCTGGAGATTTGGCATTGTTCTCAGAGACTGGAGATTCTTAATTTCTTGGCCGTACCATCCAGCATTAATTGCAGCCGCCATTTACAGAAAATCAGGTTTTTTATCAATAAATTCATTGTCTTTCATTACTAGCTCCATCTTCATCATTGTAACCGCTCTGGAAGTTGAATATATTGATGCGCCTTAGTTCTTGAGCAAGTTTTGAAACATTTAATGCATTTATGTAATTTTTATGAATTTATTAAGCTTTCTTAGAAAAATCGCAATTTCCTATTTTGCCTGTTAAAACCTCAAAAACACAAAAAAACAAAAAAAATTGCAAAAACAATACAAAACACTCAGGGTTTGAATCAGAGAACCACCGAGGGTTGGCCCCCCTTCGTTTAGACACATGAAATTTTTTAAGTAGGAGATATTAGTCAAGGGGAAATTTTATGTTAGAAAAGTTCTGAGGGGAAAATAATTTTGCCTAGCAATATTGGAGCTCACGATTGAAATATAAATTTTTCTAAGGCACTGGCGAAGAAAATAAAATTCCTCAAGTGAAATAAAAGGCATTGAAATTAAATTTTAAATTTTAAATACGCCATTGTTCGAAAATAAATTTTTATGCTGGAGTAATTTTAATAAGTTTCTCAAAATACTTCAGTCAACTGAGAATAACTTGCAGTCGAGGAGGGAAATTTTAAATTCAAACGAGGAAAGAATCTCCCAGAATAGCTAATTTCTAGGACGACTCTATGACAGCTGAGAATATTCTCTCCCAAGTTAGAAAATTTCTAAGTGATGGGGAAATGAATTAATGGCAACTACTAAATTGGGCGCCTACCTTCAATTATAAAAACTTTGAAGTTATTCATTTTTCTTCATAGAGTTGCAGAGTTGAAAATTGTGCTGACGCTAAAAGTGATTGCTGAAGTAAGTGAGAAATTTTTGAGTTGTTGAAGTTGAGATTGTGCTAGAGCTGAAACTGAGTGCTGAGAAGAAGGAAATTCCGAAGTAAGAGTGTCGAGCTTGATTTTTCAAAGTCCTGGAAGTAATATTGCTGCAAGTTGCTGAAGCTTGAAGTTTTAATTTCAATGTTATAATTCTCGAGGTTTGGAGTTGAAGTTTTAATGTTGAAGTTTTTTATTTTTGAAGCCAACTCCACTTGCCAGCCATCTCGCAGTATTTTATTTTTTTAATAGTTCGAATTATAATGCTTGATTTTTTATTTTGCAGATGGCTGAGAGAAGAGGAGATGCTGCCGGAACAAGCAAGGCTACAGCCAGAGCTGGGAATGCTGAAGCTGGCAAAGAAAATGCTTCTAGGCAGGCCATTATCAAACAGCTGAAGAAGTCTTTCATCCTTGAATCAAAATTCGTGTCAAAGCTGGGAGGTTTGACTGATACAAATCTTGGTTCTTTCAACCTCAAAGCCTTCAAGAGAAGAATTTATGGGCAGGGTGGTTATCCTCCATCGGTGACTTCACACAACATTGTGAGAAGCGGGTTGTATGCAGCTGCTGGTTTTCCACCAGCAGTCCAATGTTCAGAGTTGATAATGGAATGTGCGAACTACTACAATTCAGACCACCGAACAATTGTTTCTCCAGATGGCATGTTGCTGGCCAACCTCGCACCGGAGGCCATTGGAGAAGCGTTTGGGATTCCAGCAGCGGACAGAATGTTGTACAAGTCCAAGGAGAGGGCTGACAAAATGTATGCTTCGTCCTTTGATAAGTGTGCTAAGAGGATCA
Organism: Sequoia sempervirens; assembly: GCA_007258455.2. Taxonomy (NCBI): domain Eukaryota; kingdom Viridiplantae; phylum Streptophyta; class Pinopsida; order Cupressales; family Cupressaceae; genus Sequoia; species Sequoia sempervirens. The sequence goes on from VDFB02203485.1 coordinate 17,933, forward strand.
ACACAACATAGATGAGAAAGCCAAAGCCTCTTGGTGCCAAGTTGCCAAAACAGATTATTTCAGAGGAGCTAAAGCAGGAGTATTGTGATCTAATCATGATGCTCAGCCGGGTGAATGGCAGCCCACAGGCGTATGCCTTCGAGCCTTGGATGTTCTTCTACATCAGCGTGGTGCTGGAAGGAAAAGAGTATGTGGATTGGGCGCAAATGATCAACGACAACATTGATGAACAATTCAGAAACCTGAGGAGAACAAAGCCATTCTACATGAGCTTGTATGTCATTTATATGCTAGCTCGAATGACGAAATACAAGGGGTTGACATACCAGGAGCCGATTGGTTGTGGTCCTGGTCAATTCAAAATTCATGAAGCCTGCAGGCAGTTACATCTGACGAGTACCTCCCACTTCAAAAGAGTGAACGACGCCTTCACTATGCATATCACAAGGACTCTTCAACGAAGAACACAGCAAAGGATATCCAAGGAAAGCACAAGAGCTGATTGAAGAGTACGGGTTTTGGTTTATCCAATTCCTGAAGTTCACTTATATAAGGTTGTCTGGGTTCCACTCATATACCTACCGACTGCCGAGATATCCCACAGATAGGATGGTGATGCTAGAAGTGTCTAGGCAACTCATGGCCTATGACAAAATCATAAGGAAGAGAAAGAAAGGAGGATTGCACTTTCCTATTGTTATGGGAAATTCGCTTGAAAAGTGCCCTTCTTTGTAGGCAGCCAAGGAAGCGGGGGATGAATTGCAATTCTACTACCTCACTCTACATACCAGCCGGCAAGATTTTGATCCTCAGAGAAAGATTGGAACTGTGCAAGGTGAAGAATATAGGCACAAAGCTCATTTAGAAGATTTTTGGGTGAATGCAGGGGATGAGGTTGAAATGAGAAGGAGGATGTTCTCCAGATTGCCTCTGAAATTGATCAGAGAGTGTGAGGTGGTCCAGGTTCCAGATCAAGTAGAGGAAGATGCCAGACTTACTCACCCGGATTATGAATCAATAAAGAACACACCAATCCCACCACCCGATTGGGCAGAGCCGGAAATCACTGACTTAGACACTTTGTCTATGCCTGTCTTGACTTTCACAAGGAGATGGGTAGATGGGCATGTTCACAGGCTAAAGAGGAAATCAATTGCCCTCTCATACAATCTCATGGGCGATCGAAGGCCACCAATGTTAGTAAGGAAGAGGAAACAAATCGCCCAAGCTGCGGAGCCACAACAGGAGGAAGAACCAATTCAGCCTGAGCCTCAAAGGACAAAGGAGGCATCGCCTACACAGTTGTTGGCTCAATCCTCCGGTGTACATGAAGTTTCAATGTTTGCAAATCAGAGGGTTGGAGAGAATGAAGAGCAAGAAATGGGAGAAATTAACCAGCCCCTGTCTAGAGAACCTGATAGTCAGAGTGCCAACCAGTCAGATGAAGGTGAGGAAACGAAAACAGACATTCGCCTGGATTGTGCACTCGAGGCAGCCTTTGAGGATGAAAACCTTGTGGAACCTAAAGTTCGAGGTCTTGAAGAGGATAGTCAACGTATGGAAATAGATGAGCCTCAGCCAAATGTTGCTGAAGAGGAAGTTCATGCAGTAGAAGCAACAGAGGAGCAGCCTCTTATTATCTATAACGCTCAGCAGAATATCCCAAATTGGCTCACAAGCACAATAAGGAGAGATCAAGAGGACGACACTAACCCAGCAATTGAAATGGAAGAGCTCCTGAACAGAATAAGTAGGTCACCTAAGAGAAAGAGAGCCAAGAAGTACTCCAGGATGGAAACAAATGAGGCCGGTTCTCGTACTCTCCATGTCGCAGTTCCAAGGGAAGAGTGTGATCTCGGTGATGTGATGCCTGAGAATTACACAGTCACTGCAATTGAATTAGGGCGTCCCACTGGAACACGAGTTATTGAGGAGGCTGAAAACTCCTTCCAAGTGCTAAAAGATAGGCTACAACGAAAAAAAAAGGAAAGTACAAGAAATTGAAAAAGGAACATAAGGCATTAGTTGGGTATGTACAGCATCTAGAACCATGTGCTCAGGAGAACCCAACGATGGAACTTCTGGCTGAGCTTCCACGAGAGTCAATCAGCGGGCTCGAAGAGATGAAGAAGGCCATTCAAGAGGGAGACAAGTGGGTTGGCGGTGTTCGTACTGAAGCCGAGAAATTCATTGTAGATCTTGTCTCCTCTTTTCAACATGCTTAGTATCATCTCTCGTTTGGAGAACATTGAGCAGGCTTGGGATGATACTCATATATTTCAAGATAAGACTATTCCACGCCTGGCTGCTCTAATGAGCGTACCAATGCAGACTTTGGTTGAGGAGGGGGTGATTCAAGCAGGTGATAGATATTATTTTTCTAGCTAGTATTCAGCTGCATTCACTAGCCGAGGTGTCTTCGACATGGCAAGGACAGAGTCGTCTAAGATCAAGAAGGCTATGGGGAATATTCATGAGGGCATCCTCAATACACTGGAGGCGTTATTCACCAGAAGACTAACTCCCGAGGAGGTGGAAGTAGATGGATTGAAGGGAAGATTGCAGCCATTCTTCTCGGAGATGAGGGTATTTGCTCGGATAGACTTTGAAAATATCTCCACGTTCTCAGCCATTATGCAGAGCACACTGGAATCCATTGAGACTTGGAGAAAGTCTTGCATCCGTCAGGAACAGATGATTGCTATCCTTGAGTATCAGTTCAATCTTACTCCGGCGATCTCTGAACAGGAAGTTGATGCGGTGCTGGCCCGGTTTGTTGCTTGCGCGGTCAGAGAGAAGAACAATGGAAATAGTGTCCTGGACGAGAATCTTCTGGAAGGATAGTGGGCATTAATTGCCCATAGTGGTCAAAGGAAGAATCTGCTATCTTTGTGCTCATTAATTGCACCACTCCACCTTCTGGCGGTTTTTAAGGCAGAATCTAGTCTAGGGCTGAAGTGGCTCGATCTGAGCCGTCCATTGTAATTTGATCTGGACCATCCATTGAGATTGGCCAGCTATATAAAGGGGTCCCCCCTAATTTGTACATTATTAGACTAGAGATTATAGATCAGAGAGTAGAGCATAGAGGGACAATTAGAGTTCGAATAGTTTCATTGCATGGCATTGTTTGAAGGAGAAAGAAAGTTCTCCCTTTGAGAATTTTGTAAGGAATTGTTACGAAGACTATCATAATTAAAGAGTTTCATTGATTGGTGAATTTGACTTTTGTTATGAGCAGTTAGTGAGGTTTCTTCAACCTTCAACTTCAAGTAGTACATAAGTTATAGTAATTCTCATCTTCATGCAAGTAATTAGTTGTGGGTGGTTGTGTTTAATTTGAGTGAGCTTCATTTATTCCATACCACTAGCAAGCTTACTGATGGTAAGTTTGCCCAGCGTGGTCAACTAGAATATTTTTTAGACTTAACTTCGGTTGAGATTCATCTGTACGTATGCATCGTTTTGATGGTATTTGCATTGTTGAGTCGTGATCTGAACATCTTTCGTCACTCCTTTGAAGATTGCACAAACCTTGTTGAGGCTATCCGACGCGAGGCAAGACAAAGTTCGATTGAAGTCCACTGAAGTCAAGCTCAACCCCTATTGCATTTAGACTAGGACATAAATTTTCTAATCTCTGCAGCCATTCAATTCAATTTATTTCTGGTTAGTTTTAGGAAAACGTACCTCATTGCTAAATCATTTGCGCAAAATTCCCTTCCAGTCATTAACCTGCTATCAACTACAAACATCCTGAACAATTGTGTAAGTCCCCTCATAAAAACAGCATATCACAATGAACCTACTAAGGGTATTCCAAAGCATTTTGGAACCTTGGAGTTGAACGTGCGATCTTTCTTGCAATCTTAGCGCACGGAATTCTTTGATCAAGAGAGAATGGAGTAGCCTTCGGATTATTTTGTTCTACTGATTGGTGCGGTCACAAAAGTCACATCAACAGGACCGTACTCCATTAAATCTAAATAGCACTATGGTTGTCACAAAATATCGCTGATGGCTATCTAGATTGAATAGAAAACTCAACGAGACTACACTAAAGAAAACTGTCCCAAATGGCAACATTCACAACCCCCTAATACTTTGCCTCAATGGAAGATAAAGCAATAACATGTTACTTCTTCCTCGACCAACATATAGGACCTAAATCAACTAAAAAGCAATAGCCTAAAGTAGACTTGTGAAGTTGTGAATTTCCTTTACAATCCAAATCAACATATTTAACGAAGGTAATATCAATGCATGTTGCATAACGAATCCCATAATTATGAGTACATCATATATAGGGGAGAACCCACTTCGTTACCTTCCAATGTAGCTCATGGGACTCCTACATAAACTAAGAGACCATATCAATAGAATATGAAATGTTGGGCCATGTATGAATAAAGTAAATGAAGCTTCCAATAAGTTGTTGACAAAAAGTAACATCAATTAATGGTGAAGAACATTGTGCTTCATGTTTGACTCTAGAAAGAAAGTGTCACATCCCTTACATTGAGACTATATGTTGGTTATGTATTTCGATGCAATGTTAGTTGCAAATAACTGCTTTCATGTGGTTATAACATTGAGAAAACAATAGTTGTTCTTTTTATCGTAACTGTAATGTTAACGAACTCTTTATTTTGCAAGTGAAATTATTATTCACATGAAGTTGAATGAGATCATGAGATTGAATTTAAATGCATATTATATAGCTGTTGAGAACGATCTAACCATAATCCTTGTCAGTGGATGCAGGATTGCTGACGTCTCGAGAGAAAGAGAAATATCATCGGGGAGAGGACATGGTTAACGATGGATCTATTTTATCGTCTACCTCAAGTCGGTGTATGACAAGTTCGAAGTCGTAACTTGGCCAAAAGTAACTAAATATAATTATTGATATACAAGTCAATTTTAAATATATATATATATAAATAGCATTAATCACCTTTTAAAGAGATTTCAAAAGGTTTATAAATATTAAATTAAAATAATTGATATAAATAAAATATTAAATAATAATATCCTCTTGAGAGTTGAGAGGAATAATTCTTGATATATATAAATGTATTTTTGCAATGGCTAATTAATATTAAATTAATGATGTTGGATATAAGCCGTAGACCACCGATCAATTAAAAAAATCATTTGAAAGACCTTGAAATCGAAAAGTAAATAAATATAGGAGGGTTGTCAGAATTTGGAGGTAACTCTTCTCGTCATCTTTCTTCTGAATCTCTGGTAGAAATGGTCGAGAAGGAAGCCAAGAAGGCACTGGGGCTTTTGAATCTTGGAACAGAGGTTACTGGGAAGGATTCACATTTAATTTGGAGCCTCTTCTTTCTAGGGACTTCTTCTCACGGCATCAACTCTGCCCTGGTTCGTTTTTCCTCTACAATTTTCTCTACTTATCGACACTACTCAACTTGGGGTTCCTTTCACTCATTTCTCTCACAATCTTGTTCGGAGCCCTTTCATTGCAATCCTACGCAATAACTAGGAGTCTCTCTTTCCATCCTCTGTCGAATTCAAAAAGAGAGCTTAAGCTCTTCTCTTCGATAGCCATCGTTGTTATTTAATTTCTTGACATCGGCTGGCAAATAATTGA
>VDFB02203488.1:0-14428 GCA_007258455.2 Sequoia sempervirens
AAGGAGGATCAAAGGCCTTGATCCAACCTCGTAATGGCTCTGTCAAGCCCTCCATGAAGAGTACTACCAATCGCCTCTCTGATATGTTCGGAACCATGACGGATAGCCTCTGAAAGTCACCGATATAAGTCTCTAGACTGCCACTCTGCCTCAACTGTGCCAAGCCTCTGAAGTAGGTTTTCGGATCCTTCCTATCAAACCTCTCAACCAATCTATCCACGAACTCCTGGTATGTAGTGATCCTGTCATGCTGTAAAGTCACCATACCGTGGTGCCACCAGTCGTAAGCCACTCCCTCGAGGTGCAGTGTAGCGTATCTAATAGCGTCTCTCTCAGCCATCGGACGCAAAGTGAGGAATGTATCAAGCTTGCTAATCCAAGCTTGGGCTGTCATCTTACCACTACCATCGAACATCACCAGATTAAGCCTGTTTGTTGCATGTTTCAAATCACTGTTCTGGTGTCTAGGTCTCCAATCCTGTCGACCTCTGTGGTGCTCTCGCCTCTATGTAATAAAACGGTCAAAAGTGATCCTCTCTCTGACCGCAGGCGGTACCAACTCCCATTCCTCGTTCGCTGCCATAAGAGTATCAGCGAACAAATCATCCTGCTCCTCACCTGGTATAGCCTCATCAGGCTCCTGTCTCGTGAAAGTAGGCCTAGTAGGCCTATCTGCTGTCCATGACACTGTCCTAGGAGCTCTTCGTGACCCTACATCACTCCTGTCATCGTCACGATGTGGTGACGGTCTCCTCGAAGTACCCAATCTCTGCAGTGCCACTGCCACCTGCTGTAATACATCATCGGAACGCCGTTGTCCTGCACGAGGATCTCTGAGTGCATGCAAGACCTCTGCATCGTCCTGATCTCTGTTATTTTGTGGAATCTCTGTCCCCGGTATATCTATTCTCTCAGCCCTGTCATTCCTGTTAGCCATGTTTTCTGGCTGCCTGCTCAAACTGCGTTGCCTTTCAATCAAGGCACATCTGCGAGTATAGTACCTGTATGTATCAAACTCCTCTGGCTGCATATGATGGCTAAACCCTCAGGATGGCAGGATTTAGCTCTGATACCACTGTAGAAACCCTAGTTTCCCCTATTCTCCGGATCTAACAGTTTCCTTTGTTTTTTCTGACGTTTTTGGTTTTTTTGTAGTTTTTAGGTTTTTTGAGCATAAAATGAAAGTTGCGATTTTGCTTGGAAAGAATAATAAATTCTATAAAAAATACTAATTGGCCAACATGCATAAGAATTACAAGATATATTGAAGGCGTTTCATCTATTGCTCATATAGGTTCAATACAACCTAGATCTGATTGCACACAATAAAGAATACAAGCTTTTATTGAGGTAAAAACCTGGTAAACAGCAGGCTATAGGTGATCAGAAATCTGATACGGCTGAGATGAAGACTTGTTTCTCCTCTTGTCTGATGGTCTCTAATGATGCCAGACAAGTGTGCGCCCAAACTGGAGATGATAAGCTACCCTCAATGCAAGCGATTTACTCACAAGAAGAAATACGCCTTATTTAAGATGGTACGGCCTGGTACTGCTGGTACGGCCTGAGTACAGATTGCTGCAATGAATAAAAATGTACGGCCTCTTCAGGGGTCTCTGGATGCAAAGAATATGTGCGCCTATATTGCTAGATGTCTTCTGGAAGAATGAAACTCTCTGAAACCCTTGAATATGAATATCTCTGAAGATCAATGATTTCCTCTAGATGAAGAAACCTCTGCTGGCAATAAATCAAGTGTTATTTCACACCCTCTAAATTGCTTCCGATGGAGATGGCTCGTTCCCCAAGGAATTTGAACTTGAAACCCTAAAGCTTCTTGCTCAGATCAAAGTTGATCAAATCTCAAATTCAATAATCACATAATGGCACAAAACCCAATGCAAAGCACTATATCTCTCAAATGTGCGATTTCCTCAATAATAGGGTTTTAATAAAATATTCAACTTTTAATCTTTTAATTTCTCCATAGTCTCAGCCAAATATTTTATAATAATTTATAATGATCAATTTGGCCCCTTCTGATGATAGCGACCCCCTCAAGAATAATCACTTAAGTTATAATTTAATATTATAACTTTATATTATAATCATCAAATAATTAATATTTAATTAATATAATTAAATATTAATATCTCCCTCGTTACTCATCCGATGACTGATCCGTCTGAAGCTGACAACACTGAAGTGATTCCGAACACTGCCAAAGCCATACTGCTAAAAATAGCAGGGGTCCTAATTCGCCTGCCGAACGCTAAAAATAGCAACTTCTGCAAGAAGTCTCCGGATCGAGCCCAAACGAAAAGCCTACCGATCAAACTCTGCCAATGAGCTCGGTTAAGCTCAGTGATCTCTATCAGACTATTCCATCACCACGAGGGTCGTGTGATAGGCCTACAATATTCTATGAAAAGAATTTGATCACTTGTGTGCCATGGATGTTTGTAAGGTCTTGAGTAAAATCCACACATTATAATGTAGGTGAAGATAAGGAACTAGATGAACCAATATGTCCACTCCATGATAACCACTCTTGCAAGGTTTGATACTTGAACATGGTTTTCGTTCTCCAAATCCCTAGTCTTTGACATGGTAAGAACATCATTCACTCTCTTGAAGTGCTTCATCCCTTCTCTATACTCTACAAGAGGATATTGCAAAAAGAAAACATCCTCTTCTTTGGACACTTTCCAACCCTATAAAAACATTAGCCTACACAAAGAGGAAATTAAATGTGGCACCATGTGGAAGCCCTACTGTCAAAGAACTTCAACCACGAATGAATGGAATTGTTAATTAGATGACCCCAATCAATGTGTTCCTTTCTATCACAAATAAGGCTAATAATATAAAACATCCAATTCCTAAAATTCCTTGCTTCCTCATGGCTTGTCACCCTAATGAGCATGGTTGTCATTAGGTTGAACTCTTCTCCAAAATCATCTCAATATAGTTGTAATGTCCTAAACTAAGTTTTTTTTTTTTTTTCACAATTTTAAATGAAAATGTGTAAACCTTAATACCTTTTGATCACTGAGATCTCAGAATAGGTAGGGTGAGAGCATACGGTAAAAGGATATGAATAATATTAAATTATTATTCTTGTTGACAACAAGCCGCACAACTCACTATTGCAATTACAAAATATATAACAGCTCTAAAAGAGAACCACATTGTGTTACATCACCAAATCAAAGATTATCAATGCTAAGTTTAAATCTCACACAATCTACCCAGCAACAACAATAATCAATATAACTTCAATATCAGTTAAGGAAAAGATCTAAAAAGTAGGGTTCAATACCAAGGGTAATGCTACAAATGGTACAACAGCTGATAAGAATCAACCCATTGAGTGCACTCCAATGCCTCAATGCCTAAAGCTATTATTTCTTTCCATTTTGGATGTTTGAATGTGAAGTTTCCATGTTGTAAATGATGTTCCAGTAATCTCTAATGATGTCCACGAAACACCTATCAAGCTCAATAAAACCCCAATATGCTCCCAAAAAAAAAGGAATCTATTATTTGACAGAAACTCAGATCTCATAACATCTCATGGGTCACAAAGGGGTCAAATATCTCATCTACAAGTCACAAATTAGCAGCTGCAACAGTAGAGCATTCATCATCAACAAGATATGACTTAACATCATGTGTGGGAACCACAGAAAGGTATGTCGAAGCAATCAGCTTTTGTTTTGCAAGTTTGGTTGATTGATCCATTTATCCATCCTTACCCCAAAGGACCAGATAAAATTCTGCTAGGACTAATTCGAAATCAGATTTTGTAGTATCTGCTCCGTTTGCCTTGTTTTTTGTGTTTTTTGATTTGTGTTTTTGCAATGTTTTTGATAGTTTGCAAAGGGAAATAAAGTGCAGAAGATATAAAAACTTGCAGCAAATACAAGACTCAAAAATTCAGAGAGTCCAAAGCTACAGTGAGCAGAAAATTCCTGATTTGTATTACAATCAAAATATTGTTTTTTTCTTGATTACAACAGCAACCCAGTTTATAAAATAGCATTATATATCTAAATCCAATATACCCAAAAAAAGTTGGCAGCTTTGTCAAGGGGCTGCAGTTGAAAACAGCAAACTGGAACCCTCAAAATGGGACGCCACAACCAAGGAATAGCTGGAAAACACTTTAGAAGTTTGCTTTGCACTAACTGAGAGCTGGACGCCACCAAATAGAGGTAGAAGAAACCCTAGGTGCCTCGCCGCTCAAGCTCCCACAGCCAAGTTGGGAATGATACGTCCTTGTGACATGTAATATGCTACCCCAATTTGGCATACAAATTTTTTTGATTTCCTTCAACTTAACTGCTCAGACATTTCGTCGATCAGTTTGACTATCTGCTGTTCTGAGAATGTTTCTTGAAATTTTCAGACATTGAAGTGTTGCATTTATACATTTCAAAAGTAACATAGTTTCTTACCAAATACAACTGAAGTCACAAGCTTATAAGCAATCTGTATTAACTTGAATACATTCATACAAAATATACAGATGTGCCATAGCTGAAAAGTTTATATAGAATAATATATGAATATTCTTGTGACCTGGAAATATGAATCTGCATTCAGAATGTCATTCTACAGTTGCAATTTAGCTCCAGTTAGGTTCTTGCAAGTCTGCAGGTCCCAAAGGACACACGTTTTGCACAGGACACTCCAAAGCTTGCATTTTAGGAAACATGATGACAATTTTCTGAGCATGTAAAATGGCACAGTTCAGAATAGTGCAGCTCATAAAAACTGTTATTTTGAATGCACCCCACGTACAACTAATTCACTCCATTTGCACCATCAAAATTGTGAAGCCAGCACTTCCAAGAATTTGACTCTTAGCACTCATTTACAATTGTAGTTAAGATTAGAATTACTGAGCAATGTAGGAAATTGGTCTTCATAAACTGCCTTCAACAGAATCAATCACCAACAAATAAATTACTGCTGCAGCAGGGCGGATTTAACAGCAAGTCAAAATGAATGAGAATTCCCAATGTCTCCAATTAACATTCAAAGCTCTAGTTTCTATTTGCAGATTTCAAACTTAAGATGATCAATAATTATCAGTTTGACAACAGCAACACCAATAGAGCCCACTCTGAAAACTATTCAACTCAACCCTCAAACACACTGCTGGCTCAGAACTGAATCTTGGAGATGATATTGATATCTAATTAACTGAGGTATTGTCTGCAGTGATTACTCACGCCAGCAAAAATACTCAGAAACTCACCCGACTGTCTTCTCATACAATTCCAGTATGGCTCCACATTATTCTGACATTTTATTTCCTTTCTTAAAGTTCATTTCCAGAATTGAATGGAGTCACATTATGTCATAAATTTGACTTCAGATATATTAACTGTTAGCTCTGCAAACTGTAAATGGCTCGACCCATGCTAGATGTACGGCACCTAGGAAGAGGTACGGCACAGTCCAAAAAATAAATGGGCAGATTAATCTCATGTTACACAAGTCTATCTTATTCATACCACCAAGGGAAGTCATTAAAATCACTACCCACAACCTATGCTCCCGCGGGTTTGGGGGATGGGGAGTACCGATGGCGGGACGAGTTTCGGTACGGGGGTACTTTTGGGTCATTTTTTAGGGGACGGCAGGGGACGGCTGATAAAAAATAGGGAATTTTTTAAAAATATATAGAAATTTCAAATGTTCATAGCATAACATTGATAAAGCATTCATTCTAGACATTTGTATAAGCTTAATACATATCATTAGACTTGAATTGAGATTTCACATGAGAATCGACAAACAAATTAACAAAATTCAAATGCTTTTCATTATCAATGTGCACACGTATCATATAAAAGTCTGATAATTATAACCAAAATGCCCAAAGGCTCTAAGTCTCAACTATGAAATGACATGCTAAACATAAAACTAAGAAAATATATCGCTGTCCAAGGTCCCTAATCAGCATAAGGTAGGTCTAAATCAGCATCGCCCTCGCCATTAGAGCTCGAGTCTAAGTTAGTGTCAGTGTCCATGTCAATAGAAGGATCTGCCTCAACCAATGGAACCCCAACCAATCCCTCATGTGCATTCTCCTCAATCTGCATAGCATCTTTGGGATTAACATCCCAACGTAAGGCTGGAGTCTGACGATACTAACTAGTTTGGCGATCCTTCACTCAGCTGCTCTTCTTTTGCTCTCCTTCACTTCACAAGCCAAATGTAAAAATGAGTTTCTTTTTCTCATTTTACTATATTGGGCATAGCAACTGGGTTTGAAGAGGTTTCTAATATCAACGTGAGCTCATAGTTCAGAACAGTGAGCAGACATGGATCCTTTCACAGTGGCTGTGAGTGAATATCTGTGCCCAGTTAGCTTGAATATTGGTCACCTGGAGTGGGATATGCCTTGGCATGAAGATTACTCAGACCTGCACTCATTTGCAAGGAGATTCCAGTGACTATTTGGCCCAGGCGTGAGCTTATTCCAGGTCTGGTCTGAGATATATAATTATCTGTAAATTGTTGTTGCTGCTGTTATTCAATCAGTTAGTTATCTGTAGTTTCCTCACTGCTGTAGCCCATTCTCAGCATCATATATATGCAAATCTGTCCATATTAGTTTCCAGTTTGAATATGTGTAAGGCTGTAGCTATATTGTAACATTTTATGACAGTAAAATTTAAGGAAATGAAACTCAGAATTTGATAATCAGATCAATGTATGAATGCCATTTTAAAGTCTATTATATTTTATGTAAACTATTTTAGGGCATATATAAGGCATAAATTAGGTTAAGTGGCATGGGGCGTCCCTTGTGGGCCCACCCATGCCTTTTTTTCATTTTAAAAAACTTTAATTTTTTATAAAAATGTATTTTTTTTGTTGCTGGGCCATAGGGTACTTCTAGAAGTACCCGGTACGGATGGGGGACGGCTGGGAAGTTTCAGGTACTTCTAGAAGTACCCTACGTCCCCTACCTTTTGCCAAAAGTCCCCTAGAAGTACCGGGTACTTGGAGGGAAAAAGGGGACGGCCAGGGGACGTTTCCTAGCCGTCCCCGCGTCCCCGTTTTGTACCCGTACGGGAAACGGCATAAAAACACAGGGGGCGCGTCCCGTGGAGCATAGCCCACAACCTATAAGCACCTCAGTCAAACCACACGCCTTGATCTGAAGGTACAACATTCAACACATGGTACGGCTGGCAATTTGTACGGGCAGCTCCAATAATTCCAACACAACATAAATCTCTAGTTTATATGCTCTAACATGAACGCCAAGGCCAAAAGAGCATTAGCAAATATTTTTCCAAACCATTTTTAAACTCCTAATTATAGATTCTAAGCAATCACAGTGTAGGGCTCCTTGCAAGTGTACGGCTCACTAAACAAAATTCAACTCAACTTTAAACTAGAGTTTTAGAGTACCAAAATGATTGCCCAGCTAAGACATTGGTTCTAAATCACTACACATAATTATTCTTTGCTCCAACCTCCAGAAAGATTTTCAAACATGAGGTACGGGCCATAAACATGTACAGCCAGTTATGAGTACAGCTTCATGAAATAATTCAATGGTCCTTATTTTGAATGGTTTCAATGCATTGAATCAATTATCCTGTCAAAAGAATTCAATCAAAACATACCCAAAATCTCTAATTTTTCTGTCAGCAACTGCATGCCAATCATGGAGATACGGCCCAGCTGAAGAGTACAGTTCTTCCTATTATTTCAAATAATCTTTAAAACCATGATTTGGACATTTGACAAGAGTCGCTCAGCTAGGATGAATTGAAATAAGTAATACCCATCAATGTATTTGCAATATATCAACTTCAATCATCTGAAAAGAGAATATTTGGGCATTACCTGAACATGTACGGCCATCATAGAGGAAATTAAAATAACATAAAACTCCTCTAAACTCTTCTATATTTGAAATTCAATTTCTTTTTTAATTTAAAGCTTTGTTTGCATAGACATGATAATCTACACATCAAACAACCAATATATTCTACTATAAAATCACCAGCACAGCCACTGGATATGACTGTCAGCTATCAACACCCAGGAAACATATTTCAGCATCGAAGATGTTCTTCTTTCAAAGGTCTCCCCACCTCAGAAAGGCTATGAACTACATTCAGCAACAAGAACCTGTTCCAAAATCCAAAATCCAACCTCCTTGCAAAATGAGCCCCTCCATTTCTTTTATTCTTTCCTCCTTGTAACTCTTGGTGACTGTTGGAATTCCCATTCTTTTCTTTTTTTGACTTAATATTTAAATTCTTATGAGAATTCACTTTTTTTTAAAAGTAACTTAATTAAATCACTCAACTTTAAATACTTAAGTTACTTTAACAGCATTAAATAATTAATTTAAGTTGCCTTAATATTTTAACCTCCATGGCAACTTTAAATTAATTATTTAGTTATATGCTGACTCAATTCAGGGACATTACATGACAGTCTGAATATGCAATGAAAAGTCTACCAATCTGCCTCAAATTCCAATGCCTAGCCCTCCTTCACTCAGCAAATGCTCTCAATGCCATATAAGTCGCCAAACATTGTTTGCAAATGCAGTGAAGAGGTGGTACGGCCTGTTTTGGAAAGGGTCGACCAGCAAGAAGAGATTTTCTGATTTACAAATAACTCCACAACCCTGTTGTTCAATGTTCAAGCACAAACTCCAGAGATTCAAAACTGAAAGTCTTCAAAAAATTCACAATAAAGCCCTCGTGTGATCCTCAATGGCAATCACCATTAATCTCCAAGATTGGATCTCTCACCAACGTTGGAGATGTCGCTTGCGAGGGATTTTGTCCCCACAACCCTACAGAAGAAAGCTCCTCTAGCAATAGAAGTGTTCTCATACCCAAAATCAACATATCCAAATGACCTCTCATAGCCTCCTTTTATACTTTTTCCGCCAAACTCTCCAGAAGCTTCTATTTAAAATTCACTTTTACTCCCCTTTAGCTCCAAAAAAGACCTTTTTATTAAAATAATAATAATTTGACACGCAAGGTCCCCATTTAATACATCCATGATTTGAAACATTTCGTCCCGGTTCCAACAAGCTATAACACTAAGCTGCATTTTTAATATTTTAAATAATATTTGGCAACCTTAGTAAAATAATTAAAATAAAGTCATTAATAATTTAATATACTCATTTTGCGGAAACTGACGGAATGCATCAGAATCGAAAACGGACTGCACTGGAGTGATCTCGATGAAGAATAGTGATAAATGGAGCCAACTAAGCGACTTTCTATAAATAGACGCCCTCTCCAAGATTCTTGGAGAGCACACTAGAAGCCAAAAATCACTCCGGAAAGTGGCATATGAGTCCTCCAAACCACCTGAGCTCATTGGAATCACCAAATGACTCCTTCAATAATGTTGACACACAACCACAAGGTCAGTGTCAACTGCACTGCAAGGGACCCTGAAACTGGGTACATTACAAATTTTTAATTGGTCCATAAATGCATGTGCATGATATGTGGAGGAAACAAAGGAAGTATCATGGAATGCACGGATTACAAGATATGCTCAGAATAACTATAATGAAGAGACTCTAAAACTCATGGATCAAAGGCAAGGTCCAAATTCATGTCACCTCACATTTGATAGTGCTCGCAACACAACTGATAATGGAGTAGCTCAGAAACAAGGTAAGCAGATTCATATACATACCATCTTCATTGGGCCCAAATTTGATGTTTATATGAAATATCCCACCCCTTGTTGAGATATTCACTACTCTGAAAATCTACCAGTGATTGCTAATGTTTTCAAGTTGTTTTGTTTTGTTTGAATTTGATGAAGATTTTGCCAGGTAAATGCATAAATTGTACATGTACAAATGCCAGTTGAAAAATAATAATAAAGTATTGCAAATTAATCAACTACTAAAGCAAACCCTTAATATATTTATATTCAAATCTGATTTTCAATTGCTATGCAAATTCAATATATGCAATCAGATTTGTCTTTGGAAATGCAAATACAAATAGCCATTCAATTTTCAGATGTATTTATGAGAGATTCTACATTATCTCATACCCGAAGCAACCATAGCAAGTTGAAAAAACAATTCTGGAAATGATCATCAGCAACCATAACCCTCACCAAATGAACACCAGGCATGTTAGACTAGTTTCTCCACCTCCAAAACGCCTTGAAATGGTTGCCAATACCCAGCCACCCCTATTGAAGGTGAAAAACAGCTGAAAGGCTAGGCGTTTCAGCCTTGAAAGAAAACACCCTCCATAAAAGTTGTACAGCCTAGCAATGATTGCATTGTACAGCCTGGCTAATGCATAAGTACGGCCCAGCAGGCCTTGAACCAGCAAATAATACCCTCCAAATGATTGCTCTTCAATGTGATCTGAAAACTCTTCAAAATCCCTTGTTTTTTTATGATGATAATTTCTTCAATCAGCACATTGAGACTTCTGATTTAAAGCCTCCAATCATTGCAAACCTTAGATGCTATTTCACACCCGTAGTAAGCATAAATCTAAGAGAGACTACATCCTCCAAGACTGAAATTGCAAAAAAACCCTTGGTTTCTCCTCCAACGCCAAAGCAACAAAGCCAAGTGTTTGAAATATTCATCAATAATGATTTTCATTTGCTTTTGATGCCTTTTATACCTCCTTGAGATGGCACAACTTCCAATGTGCTTTTTAATTCATCAAAATATATTTAATCATTTGCTTTTGTGTTGACTTTATGTTATATCGTTACTTGGGCGCCCATTCCAAAGTCACTTTATATTTTGACTTAAATCATTAAATGGCCCCATTAATATAAAGTCAAATAAGTCATTATGATATACACTTAATATAATTAATCATTATTAAAGTCTTACTTTAACAATAATCAAAATAACACAACTCCCTCAAAAATCATTATTTTCTAATTATGTCAGTGCCTGGAGGTAATCCACTGAACCCACTGCTCACCCAGGTGCCTTACCAAAAATAGTATGGCTGGCCCTCTATCACTCAATTGACTTACTATAAATAGTAAGTGCATCAAAACGGAGCCATAAACCTCTAAACAACATCGCCTCTAAATATACCAAGGGTCTGGAGAGATTAACACTACAAACTGCCACCTGGAGAGCGGAATAACTCTAACACAGGGCCCTCTAAACAACATTATTAGCCTACGAGGACCTGATAATAGGCTAATCCTCCAACTCTGATGCTCGCCAAAAAGGGGACCTTACAGTCCACCCTCCCCGAAATTGTTTATCCCCAAGCAATCTCCATTGCAAAGAAACACCACTCCACCTGGGTCCCAAGGGAAGATCTGTAGAATGTCCCTCATGTCTCCAACTAACTCCTATAGCACCAACATAAGCACAATTGATAAAACACAATAACCAAGGTCAACCTCTGTATCGTGTCTCAGGAGTATGAAGATCAAGAGGAAGCAACTCTGGAAACTAAAATGATTTGCTTCCCTCATCTGCTGTCATGTCCCCGTATTTGGAACCCTAAAATGTAAGTACAAAAGGAAATAAATACATAAATAATTACAATTTGAATATTGTTACATTATAATTATCAAGAGATAATACTATAATTATAATTATTATATATAATATCAAGATATAAATATTGACAACTTAAATAATAAAATAAATATTGAAAATATATATATAATTAAAATAAAACAATAAAATCTATTTATAAAATAAAGATAACCTAAAATATCATTATAAAATTATAAATGGTAAGATTATGATTATCAATATAAAATTATAAATATTAAACATTATAATATTTTAATAAATAATAATAAGGGGCATTATGCGTAGTATTGAATGGGCATATTAAAAGATTATCAGGCTTAATCCTTCAAGCCTTTAGGAATCTCCCTTCACCGCTCTTGACATAGATGGGTCAGAGACTCACAAATTTGAGAAACATTACATCATGAGATCAAATGCCTGGAGGAGACTCATGTATACTGTCTGGGCTTATTTATTTGGAAGGGCCGATAATAATTCGAGCCGTCTCATAAGGGGGTGTACTATTACCACCTATGCAAGCATCAGGGCCTCATCTTGTTGAGGCGGAAATCAATATTATCTCTGTTGGTCGGTTGTTTGGCACACAGTCTGAATTATAAGAGGCAGTGGTCAATAATATAAGGCAACAAGAGGAGAAGATCATGAAACTAAACAAATCTAATTATTCCTAAGGAGCGATTCGCACTTAGAAGGGAGCTTAACATATGAGTAATGGTCATTAGTTACAAAGCAGCGATTAATATATAAGCAATAAACTAATAAGGGATCGCCTAACTAAGGGGCATTACCATTCGAATGGACACATCCTCTCTATTCAAGCATAAGGTATAAATGATAAATGAAGAGGAGGAGGATAGCATACAGTTTGGTTTATCTTATAAAGTGGATCAAAGGATAGAGAATTGTATCTGAATACATCGGGATGGAAGAGGAATAGTATACAGCAGAAGTAGCGATCTGTTCATCAGGCATCGACTTACCATAACAGCATTGCATAGACTTAAAGATTTATATGAGAAATAGCCTAAGTTCGATGTTCTCCTCCCTATAAGGATTACACAGTTTTAATAATTCATTTGAATAACGATTTTGGGTTTGAGTTCTATCATATCAGCCTACACCCAACATCACTTCCATGACCATAATAACCTTACAAATACATCTCCATTTTTCTGAGTATCAATATTGGATAGAATTGCTCTAGTGATAGCCTAAATTGCTATACAACTAATCTAATCTCATAATCAATGTGCAAAAAGGCAGTTTAGATTTCATCCAGCAAATCCTGAAACAGCGATCTTCATTAAGGCATCCATGCATCTCTTTTTAGTGTCGAAATTTAGAGAACTAAACCACACTCCTTGAGGCCATAATCCTATAATCATATGGTAATAGTATATCTGAGCAGAGATAGCGATTATTGCTAGTGTCAACTCTCAATTTGGAAATTGATTCTCAATCAAGATTCCCATTACTGAATTTGTAACAGGAATTCAGTCATTGTTTTGTCACAATATCTATTATTATTCATATATATACATCGTACCCTCATAAATAATAGATTGAGTTAATCATTTGGAAAATCTTGCAAGTTAAATAATCCGAGTTAACAACAAGTTGAAGGTTACTATTAGAAAGATTAAGGTTCATCCTTGAAGATTTCAAATTCTTGGATCTATTTGTACGATCAGTCAAAAAGGGGACATTACATCTGCGCAAAGTAATACATCATACCAACTATCTAACTCATGCGCACAGGAATTGTGCATCAAATACAAATCAAGTACAAGTGGGTCAAAGGCAAAACTATATGCACTCCTCACCATGTACACATTGTAAAACTCATCTATAAGCCCTATATGAAATCCTGATGCACAAGAAGGATCCCAAATTCTACGATCATCACACAACTCCACACAAGGGTCAAGAGGAAGATCGCCATCCAACTCGAAGAGTGGATTCTCAAAAGTCAAACCAACATCACACTCAAATAACGGATTGTTAACAAACTGTACACTATCCATGTGCTTAACTGAACTATGCTCATCTAGACCCATGGAGTAATGAGCATAATCATATTCCTCCTAACATTGCTCATGCTCATCAATCACCTGGTCAAACTTCTCCTTAAGCCTTCTGCCCTTCTCCCTGCTGACGAAGATGGCACGTAAACTATCATCTACAATTCCCCTCAACACAAATTTTCTACCATTCATCTCAAATTTCATTTCCATTGTTTGCAAATTGAGAGAGAATTCTCCAATGGCCTAGAGCCACTTCACTCCCAACACAATGTCCATCTCACCCAAGCTGACAACATAAAAATCATCCTAGAACTCATAATCATTCAACAATAGGGTGAGATTAAGAATCCTCCTGGTGCAAGTAAGAGTAAAACCATTTGCTACTCATACTCTGAAACCCACGAAGTGCAAATAAGAGTAAAACCTATTAAAATAATGTTTATTATTTATTTATTAATGCTCAACATTGTAAAATATTGTAAAATATCCTGATAAGATCATCCTTGTTGTCCGAGATCTTATCTGAAGTTTCTTTTAGAAACTTCCTGCTTTTCCTGAAGATAAGATCGTCCGATCTTATCCTTCCGGCTTGTTGTAAATCTTGTAAACTATTTATTGAGCGTCTTGCTCATTGTTAATACATCAATTATTTACCAATTACCTATGTAATATGGTATCAGAGCCAAATTGCTCAATATTGAATTTTTAATTCATAAAAATCTTTTCAAAGGTTTTTCTGAATATTGAATTAAAAATTTAATAAAATCTTCCTGGGAAATTTTTCGAAGATTTTTTGAAGAGTTAAAATTTCGAATTATTTTTTTTGAAATTTTTTCGT
>VDFB02203489.1:0-29013 GCA_007258455.2 Sequoia sempervirens
TTTGACTTGGATTTCTTGGGTTTATTTTATATATAAATGTGGTTTACTGATGTTATCCCATTCATTAATTGATTTTTTTGGGGGTTGGATCAAGTCTTTTTTCAAGTTTTGTAATTGTGAAGGCAACCTTTTTTTTGTTTTGAGAGAGACAACAACAATAATTTTTATCCAAATAGACCAAAACATTCAACAAATTATATTCTTTACATAAAAGGGAATATTACTGATATTTTCTTATGATTTACCATTAGTCATCATTTGTTGTGATGATGAAATCTGTATTTGGTCAATTTTGATGGAATGTTTTAATATGATTATATAGTGATATCTGCTATATTTTTGTGTTAATTTTGGCTTCTTATATCTAATCTATATCATTTTTCATGTATGTTCACTAACATGTATTTCCATATATTGGGCATTATATTTGTTCTATTTGTATCTATTCTCACACATCTTGGTTCATTATTAACCCACATTTCTATGTACCTCATCCTTGCCTACAAATCTTACATTCCTATCCTAGGCCAATCATGTGATAGGTGAGAGCAATATTGCATGGCATAGAGCTAACCCCAACTCAATTTTTAATCTCAAATTACTAACTGCTACAATTTTCTACTAGTCATTAGGAGCTAACTTAGTACACATTTATGCAACTACTTATTATGTCTTGGTATTTTACAACATTATTGCACATCCTAATTGATTTGAACACCTTAGGTGATCACAAGAAACATTCCCAAGAACATTGAGATTTGAAGCATTAAAAATAATCAACACTTTACATCAAAATTTGTATATATGTCATTACAAACTTGCTTCTTGTCTACCGACACTTGCCCAAGATTATAAGGATGATCTTTTGAGGGGGTTAATTGAGGATAACTTGACTCTCACAATTCAACAACTTCCCCAAGGTATTTTTCAATATTGCTAGTCCTTATGCACTAGTAAACATTAGAATTTGGGGCGATATAACTTTTTGCAATCCATCATCAAATAATGTAGACCCACATGTGAAGTGATTTTGAGTTAGAGCTCAAAATTTATGATCAAAATAGCAAAGAACTAGCTATTGACCACTCAAATCAACTAAGTTCTTTCATTTTTGTTATTTCTATATTTTAAAGTTATGCTGAATGGTTTTTCATATATGTAAATTAGGTTAATTAATAGTCTTAAATTCATAAAACCTAATTTTGGTAAATGAATTATTGATTTAGATCTACTTTATGGCACGAACTTGTTCAATCTTGCATGACCTAGTTTTCCCCTAGGGTTTCTCCCTTGTTAATAATATTTTAGATACATTTTTTATTGCTACGTCTCATTTTTAGATCTAATTATCATTTGATTCCTCTTTCACATTTTTCTCCATAGCTATATCTTTGTTTAGGGTTTGTGCCTTATTTCTAGGTCTTATATTTCCTCATCCTATGCACTAGTGGATTCACCTCTAAGGTTTTATTTTCAAATATGATTTTTTGATCAATTTTCCGTGTCAAATACGATTAGGGATTGGATCCACCATTATTTTATTATCATTAATTTATCTATATTATGGTTTGTACTTATATTTATTGATCTTTTTTGATCCCTACCCAATTGTAACGTTTGTACGTTAGTGATACATATTTTTATCATGGATTGTCATAATTCAATGTCCTTGGCTTCTATACATGCATGTGTTTTAGATTTGAACATAGTTCCTACATGATTTGTTAGTTATGATTCCCCCATCCTTGCTACTCTTATATATTTTAATCTTCTTGATGGAGGAGTTGTTTCATCACATGTGTAAACCTTCCTCCTTCATAGATCTTATTATTAATTATCCTTATTAGACATATTTATTTCACTTATCCACAAGCTTTATTACTTCTAATATTCCTATGGCTAGCAATGTAGATGTGTATGAAAATGATATTATATTACCTCTAAGCATCTCTCCTTCCTATGTTGATAATAATTTTTCCCTAACCTCTTATAACACATCAAGGGATCTCCCCTCATGTGTTGTTGATTTACCTAGTGAGCCTATCCTTTTCAGATCACATACTAGCTTTCCTTGCTCACCAATGGTTTCTCCTACTTGTACCTCTTTTGCTTCATATTTCCTTGAGAATTCTAGTGATATTGATGCACATCTATCTCCATATGATATTTATAGTCCTTAGATTCTATATCCTTTTGTTCATGGTCTATTGATGATATATTTAATTATGAACGTAGCAATAGTTCTTTACCTTCTCTTGATGTGATTAATGACTATTTATTTCATTATTATTTCATTTATGATACACATTATTTTAAAACACTTATGATAGAGTCATTTAATGGTAACGAAGATGCAAAATTACATGTATCTTC
The DNA here is from genome assembly GCA_007258455.2 of Sequoia sempervirens. NCBI lineage: Eukaryota > Viridiplantae > Streptophyta > Pinopsida > Cupressales > Cupressaceae > Sequoia > Sequoia sempervirens. The sequence continues at coordinate 2,374 of VDFB02203489.1, forward strand.
ATATTATATTTTTATGTACATGGTGATAGTACTTTGATGCATGCATTTGGTGATACCTTGGTTGACTAAATAAAGGTTTGATTCATTCCATGGTTATTATATACATCTTTCCATGATTTATCATGTGCTTTCATAAATAACTTTACTAAATTTAGTAGACCATATTTTACTCATGATTATCATTCTTTCCCTTTTAGTGGCCCTTCCTTAATGTATCATATTTATTTTTCTATGCATGATTATGATAACCAATTTTTAATAGAGACCCTCCTTTGGACCTATTCATGCTTGTATATGACATATCTATGAGTACTTGTAATGCACCTACTCCTACATCTCATCTTAGTATTCTGAAAAAAATCATAATTGTTATATATACATTGTGTATATCTTTAGTGTTCTTTTGATTATAATTGTTATATGTGTGTGTGCATGTTGTATATGTCTAGCATTCTTTATTTCATAATTGGATAGAACACATTGCACATATTTATCAATTTTTATGGTTGATGCATATCTTCTATATACATCATCAATTTTTTTAGTACAATTGTATACTCTTAGAATTTTGAAAAACTCTTATAATTGCTATATACATTGTGCACACCTTAATAACTCATTTTCCTCATAACTGTTACATATATATTACGTATATTTTTTTATTCTTTTCCAAGTAATAATTATATATGCATTATGTATCTTTTCAATATTCTATTTATTCATAATTACTATTACATGTGTATATTGTATATGTCTTTAACATTCTTTTTGTAATAACAATTACATTAATATTATGTAATCTTTAGTCTTTTATATATTCATAATTACTATAACCCCATTTATGTATATTTAGATTAATCCTAAGCATTGTTCAATCAATGGTAATGTTTTGAAACTCTTGTTCAAACTAGCTTGTTTGGCTATAAATAAATTTTCAAAATATGGTAAGTGGTTTCAAACCTTTAAATAACACTAACAAACCATCCTTACAACCTTTGGCATAGACTGCAACTACACAATCCTTATTTTCATTATAAGAGATTACTCTATGTTTCTAAAAGATTTGGGTAGCCATAATTGTTTTAAACATAGCTCGATCAAGATAAATGTAAGAATACCAATGATTTACCTTAATCAAAAAACTTTTGCATATAATTTGTATGTTATCAAATCATTCATAACATTGAGATCATTGAATAACTACTCAAAACAACCCACACCAAGAATGCAAATAAAAAGATACATACTAGACTTCTTCCATAACTCATTAAATGCAAATTTCTTATACCAAAATTTTTAAAAACTACAATTTTATAGAATGCAAAAAAAAAAATTCAAATAAATAAATAATAAAACCAATCACACAAGAGTTAATATAATTGATATATTGATTACAACTGTTACAAAAAAATTGTTTAAAATGAAAGAAAAATATATATAATTCTAAATTGACAATATTATTACAATATTGAAAGAGTTTGCTGAGGGAACTGTTTAAACAGTCCACAAATTGTTTATTAATTTAAAATTTAAACTCTCTTTAACCTTCAAATCAATTAAAAACTCACCCATTACCTATTCACTTTACATGCTGCTGAGATGGATAAGATTGATAATGACAGGGGTGATTTGAAGGAGGCAGATGAGGGGAAACATTTCATCTTTTAACAGCTTTCAAGGTTGTCTTCAATTTTGGGTACACTAATAATTTCATGTTATCTCTCAGAGCTGCTGAATTTATGCTTTCCAGTGAAATTCCACTTGCAGGACTTTTTCTCTACTGTAACCAAACAAATATAAGAACATGCACTATAAAAATAGAAAGATTAGTAGAAAAACCTGGAGATGAAGATGACATGGCTATGGCAATCATGAGCATTAATTAATACTGTGAAGCAATGATACCATTTTAAGCTTTCAAACTTGTCAATCATTTTAACCTTTTCAATCCATCCATTATGATGAATTCCTTTGATTTGATTTACATGACAACTGTATCAATATTTTTCGTGTAATAGAATGATATACAAATGTGTTTTGGTTGGATTCCTTTTGAATATGTTAAGATTGGCCCACAGGATGCTTTCTTTTCTTTCTGTTTTTAATTATGGTACAATCAGAATGTATATTTTTTTGTCTTTGTTTCCATTTGGTTTAGATTTTGAATGGGCGTTTTTACACCGTTCATTTTGAATTATATCTCTTTAGTTTAATAAAAATTTAATTAGAATGAATTTATAAAAAAAAAAATCAATTCAATTTTTTTTTTTTATATTTCAATAGTTTTTTTAAATTTTAAAGTAAAGTCAATGGATCTTTTATTTATTTATGAAGTTGAATGGTTTTGAATGAGTTCATCAGTAATTAAATCTTACTTGAATACAAGGATCCAACATCATAAGAGATGAGAATGGGATCGTGCCTTAGGAAAATTCAACGAAATAGATATCCCTCAATCTTTGATTCTGAGCCGAAGAGGTTTCAGCCTAAACGCTGGTACTTTATATCCAATAGCTAAAAATTCTTTATGAATGATATAAAATCCCCCATTAAAAAAATATAAAATGAACAAAAAGTCAAATCTTTAAAATATAGATATAAACGATATATTACTTCAACATCAAAACATTCAACAGATCAAAAATAAAATATTTTATTAAACTGTTTAACTAAATATTCAAAAATTTAAAATTTTATTTCACTTTACATATAAAAATGATAAATAAATATTCTATTGTTATTGCCTTTATTAAAGGCATTAACATCACAGTAGCTATCATAATATCCTCTAACTTTTTGGTCAGCCATATTAAACAGGTGAATATGACAGCACCTATCATAATATCCTCTAGCTGTTTGGTTAGCCCTTCTTATTCTTACTTCCAGTAAAAATTAAATGGAACAAGCTTTTTACATGGCTACTCTGCACACTGTTTTATGAGTGGTGGAAAGTACTGCCCTCATAATATCATGCTATTGAATAAGTTTAAAAAGAACTCTGAATGCAAATTAGTTTACTTAACCTGACATTTTTTTTATATCACTGTCAAACCACATGTCCAATTGCCCTATAAAATTTGTCATATATGCAAGATTAAACAGCATCATGTTGATTCTCTTTACAATGAGTAGTGTGTCTTGCTTTTCTGATGATCAATCTTCAAGCAATGATTTTAAAATGGGTATGACTTTGATTAAATCCGCATCTAATATATCAAAATTGTTTAAAATACTTTTTTATCATTAGACAGATGTATTTTTTTGTACAAATATTTTATAGTTGAATATTTAATATAAGTATTGTATTGAGGATGTTAACAGTTTGTAAGTATATGGTCAACTAAATATTTAATATTACAAAAAATTTAAATTCTTGGGTTTACGTATAATATATTCAATATTTTTGTTTGGAACATTAAATGTTGGTGACAAATTGATTAGGAAGGAAGCTTCTTCCATATTGTTGTTTTCTTGCACATAAACTTCAAGATAAATACTTGCTAATCACAAACAAATCCCTCTGACTTGTTGCTGCATATGGGGAAAGTAATTGAACTCAATCATTGAAGTAATCCCTTTCACCCCTAACCATCAGCTTGATTCAAAGTATACAAACAAATAATCCATTAGCGATGAAGTACAAATATTTTATTAATTATGTTATTAATTCTTTCTCATTTCCACTCACATACATAGATCCATAGCCAAAGTTCAAACACACAAAACACTCCATTTCAAATTCACAACATGTGTCTATTTCATAAAAGATATGTAAATACTCTTTATTTATAACTTAGGATGTTACAATACTTCTCAATGCCCATATTATGTTGGCAACAATTTTGTAGAATGTATAAATAATATCCAATACATGTAATCTACCACAATTAATTCTAACCATCTAGGACCATATGCGGCACATTTAAATGACTAATATTTGCATCTCATTCTATGACAACACTCACCCTTTGATGTCATATATGTTTTAAATAAAAAAATAGCTCAAGGTAGAGTAACATTATCCCATCTTATATGTATTCCTAGTATCTTAACACACTTATTATCTTCCTCACATGGAAACAACTTACATTTAACATGAATTTCAAGAGCACACACAATATCAATCAAGAGCATATAATGCACATCAATAACTATAATTAACACTTAATCAAAAAAATGATAACAAAAACAAGACAACAATCATAGAACCTAGAGTACAAGAACACAATAATGCCACAAACAAGGAAAGACCTTGACCTTTACATTTAACAAGACTACAACACAAAATTCCTAAATGTATCCTAACCATGCTAAGATTCATTTTCCAACTATATAAGTGTACCTAAGTGCCAAATACCTTATAGAAGAAAGAAAGAAAACTATAACACCCACAAAGCACACTATCTCAACCATGCTAAGATCTATTTTCCAACCATGTAGTGTACCTAAAGGCCAACTACTTCACATAAGAAATAAATCAAACTATATCACCCACATAACACACTATCTCAATAGGTAGTAATAGCATGCATACTAACAAATTAGGCTAGATAGATCTTTATATTGAAGAATCTCTTAGCTCTAGTGATGGAAGGCATAGATGCATGAATAGCATATGGACCTTTTGTCAGTGATGGCATTGAGTTTAGTGTGGGGTGGTGTGCAATATAGTAAGAAGATCAAACTCAAATTCTTCAACCAACCTATTTTAAGATATATAGATTAATCCTAAGCTTCAATAAATGGTCATGTTTTGATGTTTGAACCCTTGTTCAAACTAGCTTGTTTGACTATAAATAAATTTTAAAGGTTAAATGATTTCAAACATTCAGATAACACTTAAAAACCATCCTTACAACCTTTGGCATAAATTGCAACTACACAACCCCTATTCTCATTACAACAAATCACTCTATACTTCCAAAAGTTTTGGGTAGCTTTAATTGTTCTAAACATAGCTCCATTAGGATACATGTGAGAATACTAATGATTTACCTTAATCAAAAGGTTTTTACATATAATTTGCATGTTACCAAATCATTCCTAATATTGCGATCATTGAATGACTAATCAAAACAATCTACACCAAAAGTGCAAACACAAAACTGCATTTTAGACTTCTTTTCTAACCATTTTTTATAAAATTACAAACTTCTTGCACCAAAATTTTATAAAACTACAATTGTATAAGACCAAGATTGTGACAGTTACAAAGAAGATTAAAAAAATAAAATTTAATAATAGTAATTAACAGAAGACTTAATATAATTGATATATTGATTACATCTGTTTACAGATTATTTAAAATGAAAGGAAAAGGGGAAAAATATAATTCTAAAGAGTTTGCTGGTGGAACTGTTTAAACAGCCCATAAATTTCTTATTGATTTAAAATTTGAACACCTTCAAATCAATTAACAACTCACCCATTATTTACTTATACATGCTGCTGAGATTGATAAGATTGATAGTAACTGGGGTGATTTGAAGCAGGAGGTGGATGAGGGGAAACCTTTCTCCTTTTAACAGCTTTAAAACTTTTCTTCAATTTTGGGTACACTAATAATTTCATGTTACCATCATTATATATCCCAGAGCTGCTGAATTTATGCTTTCCATCCACCAATCTGTGAAATCCCATTTGCAGTACTTTTTCTGTAATGTAAACAAGAAAATATAAACACAAACTCTGTAACAATAGAAAGACTAGAAGAAATTCCCAAAGAATAAACCTGGAGATGAAAATGCCATGGCTATGGCAAGCAAGAGCATCAATACTGTGAAACAATGATACCATTTTAAGCTCTTCAATCCATTCATTATGATGAACTGTAAGGCCTTGACTTTTGATTTGATTTATACGACAACTGTATCAATAATTTTCATTATTATAATAGCATGATATACAAATGTGTTTGGTTGGCTTCCTTTTGAAGTTGTTAAGATTGGCTCACACGATTCTTTCTTTTCTTTTTGAACATATATTCTATTTTTTATTATTATGAACAAATCCAGATTGATATGACAGTACTTACCATAATATCTTCTAATTTTTGCTAGTTATTTTAAACATGATCATTCATTATCATGATAGGTGGGTTCTTGTGAACCACTGCTCATGAAACATGAATCAATGAATTTGACTCGTAAAACTACACGGTTGAATTCTGATAACAATATCGCAATGACAACACCTGTCATAACATCCTTCAATTGTTTGATCAGACCTTCTTATTCTTACTTCCATTAAAAATTAAATAGAACAAGCTTTTACATAGCTAGTTGCACACTGTTTATGAGTGGTAAAAAGTACTACCCTCATAATATCATGCCATTGCATAAGTTTATAAAGAACTCTGATTGCACACTTTTTTCCAGTTTTTTAGATCACAGTCAAACCAGATCTACAATTACCCTACAAAAATTGTTATATGCACGATTAAACATCATCATATTGATTCACTTTATAATGAGTAGTGTGGCTTGCTGCTCTGATGATCAATCTTCAAGCAATGATTTTAAAATGGGTAATGGTCTTAAAATCATATTCAAATGGTTAGTACTTATCAAAGGTAATATTTAAAATGATTTTTTATTATTATAAAGGTGTTGTATATCTTGTATAAATATTTTATAATTGAATAATCTTTTTTGGAGAAGGTTGTATACACAATTATAAAAAATATTGAATATAGGTGGTATATTGAGATATTAATAGTTTAGAAACATATGGTCAATTGAATACATTGGGTAAATGTACTTAATATTTTTGTAGTCTTTATAAAATGCATTCAATATTACAAAAAAAATTAAATGTTTGGATTCAAGTAATGCATTCAATATTTTTGCTTGAGACATTAAGTAACGCATTCAATATTTTTGCTTGGGGCATTAAATATTGATGGCAAAATGAATGGGAAGGAAGGTTCTTCCTTATTATTGTTTTCTTGCATATAAATAAAGGGCTTGGGTAGGAGGTTATTTACATAATCGTGTGATTGATTCCTCCTTAAGTGTGAGCCTTAGATCTCTTGGAAGAGTTTGGAGTTTAGAAGTGTATTGTAATTTTTCAATTGTTAAATAATACATTAATTCAAAGCTTTACACACTATATTTTTTTTAAAGAGTTCTTAAGGTATATTGGTGTCTCATACTCGTGTGTGTGCTTCATTTTAATCTTCCATTCTTGGTATTTACTTATATTATTATTATCCTAAAATTTTGCTAAAATTTGTGCAAATCAGGATAGCTTGTGACACTCATCTCATAGAAATATTTGTGAAAATTGTTTATATATTTGTATTTTGCATATTTCCTTTCACTCACCATTGTGCATATTGAAGCAAAATTTTGGACAAGGATGATTGTAAATGTATTGAAAACATTTGTAGCAATCATTGTTGCAAGAAAGGTTGGAGTAAGGGATAAAATTGCATACTCTCCACTTTTATACCTTTATTTTATGCTATTCTACACATGTTATGAATACACATCTAACTATAGCACTTGAAATTTTGGTTTATTTAGCACATAAGCCCACTCTCCCTAGTACTCATTAGTGATTTTCCACTATAGACTATCCTAAATTTCACTATTGTGCATCCCATAACACCACAACTAACTAGACTTCATGGCACAATTTAAGCTAGGACTAGGCTGCACAACACAATGTAATTTACCAAATTTAAATTTCTTGTTTCATGCTCAAAGCAAACCCTTCTGTAAAATAGTCATTATCCTATTGGCCAAGGCTCATAAAATTTTAAGTTAATGACTATTGTTGTGTGGTTAAGGAAGTTTCCTAGATTATTTGAAACCATCTATCAAAATCAAATTACGCAAAGAAAAATCCAACTCAAGAGCATTGAAAGCTAGATTCTACATCTAAGTAGTCTAGTAGATTTTCTAGTACACTAGGTTAGTATTCTCATAGAATAATTAGTGCATTTCTAACACTTTATTCTTTAGATAGAACTTGAATACCATTGAGACAAGCCAATAACATTTCATTTGTTTTAAAGAAAGCTTCATTGCGCTTCTTAGCATGACGAAAGCTTAAAAACATATATAGAAATGATTGCAAGTAGATTTTGAATATTAAACCAAAAAAGGACTAGGCTAAACAATTTGTACCAAATCACACAACACACCCTAGTTACGAACTAGAGTGCATAATTTTCCCTAGTCCGAGACCAAAGCACATGACACAACTTAGCCTATGAAAGTAAATGTTTTAGCATGTAGAGTTCTCCTAGTCTCCTAATCATATATTAGTTCATCCTTATGCTTTAAAATATGTTGTCATAGCATTTCAATTACTCAATAACAAGGTATTCCCTCTAACAAGACAAATAAGATAAACACCTCATCTCTTTGTAATTATACCAATTATTTTGTATATCTAAATTTGTTATTTAATTTGATTTGATTATTTTAGGGTAATGGGAAGAATACATGCTATTTACCTCACTTTTTTGGTGAACCCCAAATTCTAACACCATTTAGATGATTTCCCTAATTCACCTTTAAATTTTATTCTTTAGGGTGTTTATTACTAAATATAATAGTGATTTCAACCTTGCAAGACAAAAATAATTCCAAAATATGAAGATTCTCTTAGGAAAAGTGCAAGGCTAAACTCTTCTCTCGATTGAAAACATTACCACTTCAATCCATTTAAATGAATATGAGACCTACAACCATGATGTTCATTATGAATTGATTGAAAAGCATAAGAGGAGTGAAAGAGCCACCGAGTTAAAACATGTAGTGCCCACTAAATTATCATCTAACTATTATACACTAAATTTTAGCATAACACATTGATTTAGAAGCTCAACTTGATGCTTTTAAATCATTGATTGAACATTTTCTTAGCTCCTAATCTAACACACAAATAATATGACACCTTGGTTTGCAAGGAAGAAATGGAAGAAGAACAAAGAAAAATATTTAAGTTGGAAAATAAAAGATCAAAGATGACAAAAAATAACATAGGAGACACAAAGAGGCTTAAAGGTAGTTGGAGCAAGAAAAGAAAGAGTATGGAGAGTGTGTTGCTTAGGTCAATGTTAACATCAAAGTGATTGAAGACTTATCAAGGAAATATGGGCATGCTATTTTACTCACAAATTATTTATCACTTCAAGTAGGTGTTCATATTGGTTAATACCTCAACTTGTGTCAATGCCTATAGAATCATACAATCTTCAACAAAGAAACTCTACTAGAAGATATAGCAAATGATGGTTTGAGATGCATCAATGAGCACACAAAAAATATTCTTCAACAAATTGCACAAAAATAAGATAAGTTAATACCACCATTTTGAAACAATTGAATGTAACATTGCATGCACAAGTCTAGATATTGCCATTAAATTTGGACGTGCATATAGAGGGAATAGGTCATTCTAATGTGTTATTACAATGGTTGACATTGAATGAGAAAGTTTAATTACAAGAAAGTAGTATCTAGATAGTTCAACTTAGGATGTGCTTGGCATCTAGCCTTGTACAATGAAATGAATTTATATAGACTATAATTGTGATAGAGTCTAAGTGCCTTAGCTTGCATAGGTAGAAGTGTTATTGTTTCATTTTAGGAGTGTATTTTCTTTTATTTGTGAAGTTTTTTTCTTTTTCATATGTTAAAATTTTAGTGTTTTGGGGACACAATTTAATACTATCATGTTGGGAGGAAGTTGCCACCCAATTGTAGCTTGTATTATAGTGCCACATATAGTACCAGTTGTAGATAGAGATCACATGAACTAATAAGCATGCACACACATAATTAAGAGATACTAATGTATATAGATTACATTTAGAGAGATTATGTATTTTAGGATACATGTGACTTATAGTTCATTATGAGTAAGTTTGCACTATAATTGGTATTATGCATGATTCCATGATAATTGCAGGCAGCACTAAGGTATAGGTGCATATATATACCCATGTAAGGATTATGAAGCTAAGCAACTAACTAAATGTCGATACTTGATGTGGGAGCATCTAGCGTGTAAGAGAAATCTTGCATCACCCAAAAAAAGAGAATAAACTTTCAATATGGGAAAAATGATAGGTTTCTATTTTTAGTAAGTGGGCACTTGTGTATGTATGGACATGAAATCCTACACAAAGCTCTAGAATTGTAAAATTAATCCAATAGTGAAGAAATCATCTCGATATTATTTATGATTTGTGAGATATTAAGGTTTTAGTTGTCAAAACCCTTATGAAAAATCTTCAAAGTCAAATTTGAGGCACTTGGAGGCTCCATATGGGCCTGAAAATTGGCCAAAAATCCAAATTTCCTTTAGTGGAAGATCATTTTTTGTGATCTTTCCAATGCTTCAAATGGTTTGTCAATCAAATACCTGGTTCAAAAGTTATGATGCTCAAAATTTGTGTTAACAATTTTAAATTTTTAAATTTTTAATTAATAAGTTTGTTGGGTGGGAAAATTGACAACGAAATTTTTGAATGCCCAAAAAGAGGAGGTTACACTTTTTAGAACATTTGAAGGTAGTGGGAAATTAAAGGAGGAAAAGTGGTGTTTACAGAGGACAACTCCAATAGTGTGAATTGTGGCTCTAGCTTGAAATATTTTCTAATAGAGTAGATTTTATGGCTAGTAAGATAAGCCCATGTAGTTGTAGCATTGTATTGCTGCCATTTGTATATCATTTTTTTAAGGAATAGAAATGGTTTATTTTGGTTCTTGATATTTTTGTGTAAACTTCCATTGTTTGCATCATACGTGAAGGAATAGGAGCTTATCTAGATTTTGATGGAGATCTTGAATTTTACCTCTTTGACCAATTGATATGTGATGATATAGGACTAGAAATAGAGACCTGGTAATAGAACAAATACCAATCTCTTGAGACAAAGATATGTTGAGTTTTTTTGTTTCTTAAGATAGAATCATGTACTTGTGACCTAGTCTTGGGACTAGACCACCCACATGACCTAATCTATTCCATCTCTATTGTTGTTGACTCATAAGACCCATCCACATGCACCTGTACCTACATATGAAAATAAGGTGATAATGAAAAGCACCTTTGGGGGCCTACTATAGACAAGCTCAACTACCAATGCACAAAATTGAAAAGATGCCAACAAAGACACAAATGTTAATACAAGACTAGTGTAATTGTGATTAAAATTCTCAAGTATGAATTCTTAAATAAAATTCCTAGAAACACAACTCAAGACCTTTGGAATGATAACCTATGGGGTAACAACTAGATCTTTGAAAAGGCTAGCTTGGAGAGTGGGAATTTGAATTTAAATTAGGGTGGACTAAATGGCATATACAATCTAATCTATGGGACATGACCATACTTATGACATGGTTGCAAGAATGGTGATATTGTGGGATGCAGATCAAAAGGTTTAGAGAAATGTGAAGTGGTTGTTAGTATATGTGAATTGGGATAGGAATAGATGAATGTGACAAAAAAGTCAATTTAGTACTAGACCATGCATTTATGACATCCATACAAAGTGATGTGAAATGACGGGGTAAAGGTACATGGTATGATATTTTATCTCAAACACCTACCAAAGCAAGGGGATCATAAAATCATCACTAGTAGTTGGTGAAAGAAAAAGCTAAATTGAGTACTTTCACTAGTATTATCAATGAATCATAAGAGAAGGTAGGAGATACTCTTTTCCATGTAAGTATTTGTAATGTTCTTATATTAGCATATTCATGTCGTTTCTCATTTATTTTTGTTCCCACATTGATGGGAAGGTCTTAATGCAATAACATATTAACAAGTGACATGCTCTAGTTCTTGGTTTCCTTATAGCCCAGTTCACCTAATTCATATCCATATTTGAACCAATTTCCATACATTCACCCTCTATCCATTTTGATTTCACCCACATTTACACTTGCTTTTGTACATTCACCATTGAACTCAAAAGTATCATTATATCCCAATAATTCATTTTTATGTTCCTCAAAATTGACTTGATTCAATCCTAAAACATACTGAAATGAACTTGAAATTCAAATTATCAAATTCAGATTTCGATTTCCTACCCCTTTCTACTAGTTAATCTACATAATAAATGTAGAATGCTTTATTTTCATTACAATATTATTTGTTTGAAAGTCTTCTAGTATGCCAAAAGTCGTCTGCTAGTGCCACAAGTTCCAAAACTTAAAACGATTCCCTTTAGGATTTAAAAATCCATAAAAAAGAATCCAATCCAGCCAAAAATTATTCCAGTCGATCATCTGAAACTGAAAAAATCAACAAACCAGTTTTATATGAACAAAAAACTAAAGGAACCCAAGTCAACAACATTTTAGAAAGAAGAAAAGTATTAAGACAGAAATATACAGTTGTTAAGGGTTGCCTGAATATAAATGAAAGTCTAAGGCTGGATAGCTGGCAGAACATTGTGATGGATGGATTGCAAAGCATGTGGCCAAGTTGGTTAATAGCAGTGATGCTTCTGGTAGCTATGATTGCACCAACTGGTACAACTGTAACTTCTACATTGTGTTTCTGTATCATAGATTTTACAACTGTAACTTCTATATTGTGTTTCTGTATCATAGATTTTGCTATAGATTTTGTCATAGATTTTGGTAGTATATGATTTCACTGCTGTATTTGTCTGGTTGCATTGCAGGAGGAGTAATGCCCATTTTACATTTGGGATCTGAAGGGCTGGTGGAGCAAAAGTATGGATCAAGCTGGGAGGAGAAAACTGATAATGTCAAGTCAATGAAATTATTATTATTTGGGGACTCCTCACACAGGAAACTGAGGGGCAGTGTGAAAGCAGTTAGGAGAAGTGTATCACCACCGCCTCCTGTTTCTAATAAAGCCACCACTAGTCAGGGTAGTAAAGTGTAATGCCCATTGTCTAAAGATCTCTGCTCTGTACTTGTTTGAAGATCTATATGGAATTCCAGCTGTGTGATTAAATGTTTGGTATTCTTAGCTGCAGATTGGTAGAGTTTTAAGGAAGCAGAATATATTATAATGACAGAATTGTAGGGGATTTGTAGAATTGTTGGCCTATTCTTTTCGTTCAAAGTATGTTTTATTTGTTGATTAAAGATTGGAATTCTTTGATTATGCAATAAACAATAATCTTGAGTATATTTTATCTCTTGATTAAAGATTGGAATTCTTTGATTATGCAATAGACAATAATCTTGAGTTGGGATTATTTGTATTGTTGATTTAAATATATTTGGAAATGAAATGATAAAATAATTTGGTATTTAGTTGGAATTTCATGGAAGATATGTCGTGTTAGATATTAAGAATTGATTCATTAATGTTTCATAGCCTTCTATAAGATTAGATGAACATTTTTCAATTTGTAAATTTTGTATTTGATGTTCTAGATCATTTTTGTGGCTATAGAATTGGTCTTTATGAGCATGAAATTGAACTTACTTGCAGATCTAAATCTGTACACACAGATCTGAACTTTGCTAGCTTGGATATATGTAATGTAATTGTTTCCATGGTTGGATTTGTTTTTGCAAACTAGTTATGTATATAGACATTGTTGAGGAGCTTACTAGGTTGGGGTTTCTCCCTTGAATGACCATTATTATCAGATTAATTGTATGCAACCAAAGATCAAACACAATAGGTAAATATGCAATGAATTTCTAAATATGCTAGTGAAAATGGGTGATGCAACGTTGATGCTTTGATTATTCTATGAATGCTTATACCTAGATGTTATCTCCAATGGATAACATAAAAAAGTGTCTCCCAAATCTACAATGTGTATCTCCATAAACAAGTCTGAAACTCCTGTCAAGAGATCATCCCATAAAACTAAATAAGGAAGATAATGGATGGCCTGCTGCAAGAAGTCAATGGAATCTTTCAAAGAAGCAACTCTGGACTCTAAAGTAGCAATAGATGTAAGGACAAAAGAGTGGTCCTTAAAGAGAAGATGTATATCCTCAATAGTATCATCCAGATCCAAAATGAGGGACTCTACAAACAAACAAGATATGTCTGGTAGAAATTGGTCCCAATGAACTGAATCCAAAAGACGTAATTGATCTTGCTGCAATGAATTGTTGGAGGCTCTCACAGAAGCATATCTAGAATCTAAAGCTACAACAGGTGATGTTGATGTAATCTCATCATGACGATGAGAAGCAAGAGAAGTCTCTATGTCATCTAAATGCTCAAGACATGCATAATACTTAAGCTCCTTTAAAGTATCTTCATCAAAGGGTATATTATCTACATCATCAAGTGGAATAAGGCAATCTGCAGTAGGATCATCTTGGAATGGAGAAACGTGAGGGTCTCCAAACATCTTCCAAATCTTGGTCCAAAGTGTGCGGGAACATTCAATGTCCGCTATAACCAACATAGTATAATCATCAACATGAGAACCAATGATTCCTAATACATGATCAATTCTATTACCCCATACTGATTTCCTTCCAGGTGTTTCTGGTTTAGGCATGAGCCCATAAAGGTAAGGAAAAAGTTTAAGCCATCTTAGATAGGTTATAATTCCTGTTTCCAAGACTCATAATTATCCTTATCCAAAATTATCACAGAAGGATGAGTAGAAAAACCCATGATACAATCCTCAAATGATTACAAAGGAACATCAAGAAAGAACATCAATACACTCCCACCCTTTTCACAAGTATCAAATATCACCCCCCCCCCAAAATATTACAAGGTTGGCACTTTATAATTCAGTGTGTTTACAAAGCCTTTTCCAAGATACAATGCTCAATAGGCTCAAAATAGCCAGAATTACAAATTTTGATACATTTGAGACAAAATCTATAAAAATTATCCTTATGTATGTGTATTTCTCTGCAAGACCTTTCTAATACCTACTTGTTTCCAAAAATTAGAGCACCGGGGCGAAAGTTATGGCCTTTTGAAGAAATTTGCACCAAACGGCTTCAACCTGCAATATTTGGTAGAAAATGGAAATTTTTCTTTTTAATACCTTTGTGGATGGAAAGTGTTCATCTCCAGCTTTTCAACGATATCTCGTTTTCATAAAACAGACACTGTGGCAAAAAGTTATGATTTTTTTAAAAATGGCTAAATTTAGCTTGTAGTGACGACCCTCCCAACAAAAGAAAAATTTGCTAAAAATAAAATTCGTTTAAAATAGACAAATTTTATATGAGAATATGGGTTTTTGGGCCTTTTGAATGTAATGTCAAGGTCCGTTTGGAATGAAAATGTTTCAATAAAAAGTTGTTCGCCAAAACCAATCTTCAAACTCTCGTTTGCAACTATGTCAAATGATCTCCAATTTGGATAAAATAGAAGCCAATCTTGACTTTATTGAGCCTTCTGGACATGTTGGAATAGTAAAATATGCTACTAGTATAACCAAAAATGTTGTAGTCACCTGGATCTCACAAAACACATATGCAATATGAAGATGTTATTATATCTTTGCAAATCCTTACTGATTTTCAGATTGTTCAAAATGCAAGAAAAGAGCATACTGGAATTTACAAGATCTTTACAAAAAACTCAATCTCTCAATCAATAATCTATGAACTTAGATTTCTCAAAACAAAATCTCTAATACCATGTTAGAAATTTGAAATAGATTGAATAACCCAAGGAACTTTTTAAGAGAAAATCAAAATTACGTAAACTGAAAAAACATAAGAATGCAAACTAGGACTTTGAGAGATTATGCAATGTCGATGTGACAATATTGCATTAAGAGCTTCCAAGCTAAAAAAATACAATGTAAAATATTGCAAGAAGATGAATACAAATGCAAGCTAGGTAGTGAGTTTACATAGAACTTAGAAGAGGAGGTAGGTGGAAAATACAACCAGTAGGAATCAACCACAAAAAGTGGATATGGACCACCAAAAGTGGAAAGTTGTTTCACCCTTTAAGGAATGGGACACCTCACATTTATCTCCTAGAAATAAAATCACTTTATTATCCTAAGCAAGCTTAATAAAGTGTAGGAAAAACCTAGGACTAAGGGAAAATAAATTAATCCACTAGGAAAATAAAAAACCTACACCAACATATTTAAGTGGTATATAATGGATATATGGGTCTAGAAATTACCCAAATGACATATGAGGTGCCTCACAACCTTTTATATTGTGCTAAAAAATACCATTAAAATTTTCACCCCACTTTGACTTGCATGTGAACTACTATGAAGATGCGTGTCAAATTCTTTAAAAAATGTCAATGTGAAAATATAATCTTTAAGACACCCATAAAAGATACAAATAAAGATCAATTCAATACATTATCCTTACTTTGAGTGTTCCATCTCAAAACATGCAAAACAAAACAAAAATAATGAGTGGAACATATGAAGCACTTAGAAATAGGGTCATTAATTACAACTTGCTTAAAATTTCAAAAAAAGGAAAAAGAAACGTAAAGTGAATCTACCTATTATAGAAACAAGGGTTTCATCTGATGTTACACCCCATTTCTAAGATACCAAATTATGTTTACCTTTATGAGTAAATATGATTTTAATGCAAGATTAAGTCTTGATGATATTCAATGAATGAATGAAATGTATGAATATGCATTATGATGAAATTAATTTTTAAATGTTTTAATGATGCTTATGATATATGGTAAATAAGATTTATATATTTATCAACTAACTACAAACATGTTGCTCTAAGTTGGATGTAGGAAAGATTCAAACCCTCTAGAGGGGGAGGGAGAGTGTCACCCAGGAGAGGAGGTTGGTATGGGAACCATTGGTATACTATATCTGAGTAGACACACACACTCACTGCACAGGTTAGAGGAACCTTGTTGAGTCAGTCTAAGTTTTGTGACAGTAAGTGCTAAACCTAAGTTGATAGCTTTTTGGTTGATAGGAGAGTTAGGTTTGGTTGTCTATAACCCTCCTTGATGGTTTAGCCAATTTGATTTAAAGTGTTAAAACTCTTGTGATTGAGCATATGTTATATACGTACATATGAAGGTATGAGCATACGGGTTGGGCTTAAGTGTCACACACTAAGCTCTGACCCGGTCAAAAAAATTATTTTTCCATTTTGTCATTCGCTTATCCGCCTGTTTCTGTTACACCATTTATAACTGTCACATCAAACTTTCTTTTTAAAACAAATTTTTATCCCCAGTTCTTTTCTTCTTTCTACACCTCGCCCTTGCATTGGCCCTTACTTTATTAAGTTTTAATAATATTTTTTTATATGAAAAGGTAAAAATTGTATGCAGTGGAGAAGATATTTTTGTAAATTGTAATATATTATTTTTATTTTTATTTTTATATTTTATCTTTATTTTGATTTTGATTTTATATTTATTTAAAAGTATAAAAATATAAGTTTATAAAATAATGTTTTTATTTTAAATTTAAATATTATTTAAATTTTAAAATTAAATATTAAAATTATTATATATTATTTTTAAGACAATTTATATTAATTTAATATAATTTTATTTTTTATTTTTTTAGTGAAAAAAATAATTTTAAGATTATTAGATGTTATTTTATATATTTTTTAATCTTAATTTTAATTATAATTATAATCTTACTTCTAATTTAAGGTTAGGGTTAGAATTAAAGATATAACTAACATATATATATATATATATATATATTAAAAATCTATATAAAATAGATTAAACATATGTTTTTAGAGGTGTCTATTAGATTTATATGTGACAAATTGATTTATTAAATAGTTAATTGAGTGACTTATTGCATATTTTAATATTGAATGCACAACTTTGATGGAAAACGTCTTTTTTGAAATGTTGTTCCTTCCCATTCTTTGATCTATCTATTTTTTTTTTCATATTAGCTATAGTTGATAAGCGGATATGGTTGTAGCTTCCTCATTAGTAGGAGTACTACATGGAGAGGGTTGGGAGGGTAGGATCGGCATATAAAAGGCATTCACTTTCATGGTGGGAGAGAAATATACAAACTAATATTGGAATCAATAGATAGAGCAAGTGATGAAATGAATATCTTTATATTTTAAACAATATTCATTTATTTTTTTAATTTTGTTTTTTCTCAATGTATTAAATTTAAATATTTTAAAATATTTACGTTAGATTTTTAACTATAATATATTTATTATTTATATATTATTAGCATTTAGATTCAATTTCAAACATAATTATATCTTAATGTTTTTCAATTTGTTATAATGTAATATTTTATTTTTAAGGATTTTTTACTTTATTTATTTTTAAATCAAATTTTATATAAGACAAATCTATTCACATTTAAAAAAAAAAAATCTGTTAATTTCATCTAAATTTAATTATTGTTGAGCACGAACAAAAACTCAAACATAACCTTATGACTTAAGTATTAATCTTAGAAACTACAGTTGTTAAACATAACAAGGAACAATGGATGAGAATTGTTTTTATTGCTCTTTTATCATTGTAGATTATACAAGATAATTTAATTTATTTAAAAGTATCACTCAATATTCTTAGAAGAATATGAATAAGGTTTTTGGACTTGTATTTAACAATGTTACAATAATATGAGTCTAAACACTAAATCAAGTTAATCAACTTGTATTTTTTTTATATACACTAAACCTAATTTTAGTAGATGAATTTGTGTTAATTTCTTTATATAATGGTGAATTTTCTTTGTGGGATTTATCTTACACATGCTAGGCTTTTGTTCTTATGATTATCTTTGCATTTTATAGTTTCAAATTTAATATATGTCATTGTATACCTCTTCTTTTATAGATAGTTGTCATTTGGATTCACCTTTGTTGTGTTCCATTGTTCATGTTTTTTTATTAGAGTTTGGAATTCCATTATTTACTATCTATTTAATATATGTACCCTCCATCGTAATTTTGCTTCATTGTTAGATCATTTTTCATAATTCTCATAGACCCTTACTTTTAGGTAAAGTATTCATTTTTGTATTAATAATTGTGATGTGTGCTTATGTTTATTGCATCCAATACTTCTATCCTTTATGCTCTCATTTCTTTCTATCTTTTGAATGGTTGTGTATTTCTTATAATAATGTTAATTTATCATGTATGTGATTTTCCTTCTTCATAGAATTATCTCATAGCAATGAGATTCACCTTGATTATACATTTTTTACTAGTGATAGTAAGTCTCACACACTTTTCAATGCAATTCTTTAGTCCATTGTGATGAGATCATGTCTCTTCTTCCTATATATCATGATAGCAAAATTTTTATACCTATAGACTCATCTACCTTTTAAGATATGTTTTATGAGTAGTCTACTGATTTTTCTTCAAGTGATGTTGTTATAGCTAGAGAGCATATTCTTTCTACCCCTCATGATTTTTCTTGTCTTATATAAATGGATTTTCTTCTATTTATCTCAATTTCTACATATTTTTTTCAAGATCCTAGTGTTGTTCTTGTTGATTTTGGAACACCTATCTATGATTTGACTATGCTATCAGTATATGCTTTATGATGTTTCTACTCCTGCTACTAGTGATGTATCTAGATGATCATGCTCTTCTTTATTCTTATGATGTAACTAATGACTCGTGTAAATTCTTGATGGACCTATTGATGTTAATGATATTTTTATATGTGATGATAATAAATTTCATATTTCTATATCATACTATTTTTTATTCAATGCTTTAGCCCTAAATTATAGTCACACATCTATGGCTTGTAATTCATGCAACATAATTCTACTCCAAATAATAATGATGTTGTCTCCTTCTATTTTTATGGATTATGTAATGAGAATCCCCATGATGATTATTTATTTAATGATGATCTTTGACATGAGTCTTTATTGCACGATGTTGTGAATTATGATCTCTTCTCAACAAATGAATGTTAACGATACAATCATGTTGAAAATGTCATTTCACCTCATGTTGGTGATCTATGCATTCAATTCTTTAATGATGCTAGATATGGTTATAATAGAGGTGTATGTTAGTGTAAAAATAGCTATTAGCAAACTATTTAGCTTTAATCCTATCTAGGAGGTTCCTATTCACACTAGTCTTAAGCTCATTTATAGATACATCTCACTTTTTATATCACCTCATGTGGACTCACCAAGATTCCCAACACTTGTCCATAGAGTCCTACATGTGTTTCACTCCTACCTTCCCACTTCCTTATCCTTGTCTTTATATGCACGGATATTTTTATATTTTACAAGTTGCATGTTACATATGATAGTTGTTTTCATCTTGCATATTCTTTTTCTATGCAAGTGTTGTTTGATTTTGCAAGAGACCTTTTCTACTTGAACATAATCTCAAAGCCTCCTTGAAAATTACTTCTTAAATTGGTTGGAATTTGAAAAGATAATCCAACATTCACATGAGGTTGTAAAACTACTCCTATGAGGAAGTTCACATAGAATAACCTACCTATGGTAGTCCCATAGATTCCTTAAAAGAATTTTAAAGAAAGGCATAATTACACATCTTTTTATACTAGATATCACAATTTGAACTAGGATTTAGATGTTTATTATCTACCACATAAAATTTATACCTCAAAGGATAATTTTTTCCCTAGTCAAGATTGACCTCAATACACTAGAGGTAGATATTCCAATACAATGAACATATTAACAATGTTATTTTCTAAACTTTAGTTAGTTTATTCTATGCATTTTAAGCATTTATATTCTAACATCAAATTATGAGAGAATCACAATTGTGTTCTATATTTAAATGCATGCTCTAGTCTCATTTTTCTCATTTTTAGAAACAATCACACTGTAGTTGAATCAAGTGAGCTACTATTGTAACACTATTAAATACAAGCCCAAATACCCATTCCTTTAATTTCCTTTGATTAACTTGATTTAGTGTTTAGACTCACTATTGTAACACTATTAAATACAAGCCCAAATACCTAATTCATATTCTTCTAAGAATATTGAGTGGTACTTTTAATTAAATTTTATCTTGTATAATCTACAATGATAAAAGAGAAATACAAACAATTCTCATCCATTGTTCCTTGTTATGTTTAACAACTCTAGTTTCTAAGATTAAAACCTATGTCATAAGGTCAGGTTTGAGTTTGTGTTCGTGTTCAACAATAATTAAATTTAGATGAAATTTGGCAAGGAGAATTTAGAAAAAAAAATGTGAATAGATTTGTCTTATATAAATTTTAATTTAAAATAAAATAAAATAATAGATCCTTAAAAATAAAATATTGCATTATAATAAATTGAAAAACATTATGATATAATTATGTTTGAAATTGAATCTAAATATTAATAATATATAAATAATAAATATATTATAATTAAAATCTGACGTAAATATTTTAAAATATTTAAATTTAATACATTGAGAAAATCAAAATTAAAAAAATAAATGAATATTGTTTAAAATACAAAATATGCAATAAATCACTCAATTAACTATTTTATATAGATTTTTGCAATATCTTTAATTCTAACCCTAACCTTAAGTTAGAACTAAGATTATAATTATAATTAAATTTAAGATTAAAAAAATATATAAAATAACATATTACAATCTCAGAATTAATTTTTCACTAAAAAATAAATATATTAAATTAATATAATTTATCTTAAAAATAATATACAATAATTTTAGAATTTAAAATTTATTTAATATTTAATTTTACAATTTGTATAATATTAAAATATAAAATAAAAACATTATTTCATAAATTTATATTTTTATACTTTTAAATAAATATAAAATATAAATATAAATAAACATAAAATAGAAATATAAAAATAAAAATAATATATTACAATTTATAGAACTAAAATTTTACCTTCAAATATATCTTCTCCACTGCATACAATTTTTACCTTTTCATATAAAATAATATAATGAAAACTTAATAGACTAGGTAACACTTCTTTCTTATGCGTGAACGTATCGGCCAATGCAAGAGGTGGGTGTCACAAAGAAAAACAGGAACCGCGGATAAAAAGTTAGTTTTAAAAAGAAAGTTTGATATGACAGTTATAAACGGCGTAACAGAAGCAAAGTTAGTTTTAAAAAGAAAGTTTGATATGACAGTTATAAACGGCGTAACAGAAGCAGGATGACATATGTGGGTCCCTGAACGGATAAATATATATGGTTTATATGTGTTATTGTATTTAAAGTGATTGTTATATATGTATACATTAATATACATATATTATAAGTGATTGCTATAAGAATAAGTATATATATATATATATATATTATTACATACCAAAGATGATATATTATCACATATATATATATACATATACATATTAATATCATTTTAATGCAATGCCAACCATATTGGAGGCGTGAAATGTCATGCAAGGCATATAAAAGGTAGCAAAAAATCCACGCATAAGGCATAAGTAATAACTATTTAAAGAGTTGGTATGAGTCGTGCGGCCCAAATGCAAAAAACATGCATGTTAAATCTGCCATGCCAAAGTTGCAAGTTTTGATTGATTAAAAATGTAATAAGTGGCCCACGTATGGGGCGAATGGGTAAGTATTTGAGTTGCTATTGTATTGGCATTTCAACGTGCCATATGGATGACTTTTTCTGCTATGCTAAACCTGCCAGCAAACAAGAAAGGTTGTGCCCAGCAAGCCATGTCGATCTGGGAGGAGATTGAGTTTTTTTAGAGTCATTTTTCAACTAATTTTGCACAACTAATACCCACGGCTGGAAAAGAGGTTTGAGAGGTGGTAGTAAATAATCCAGACATAACTTTCTTTAAGGGATCAACCACTTCTCCATTGCAGTATAAAAGAATGCAGTTGCTCATAGTTTTTTTTTTTTTTTGTTCATCTTTGGTGTATTTGTATTGTTATTTTGAGCATTGGATAGGCATGAGATTGTGAGGAAATAGTGTATTGTGAGCAAGTATATTTGGAAATATGAATTTCAATTGTCAAGGGAGATTGAAAAGGTTGTTCATTTGTGGTTCAATCATTTAATAATCTGAGTTTTGTGTATTCACTTGTTATTTGAAGAGCATCAACATATATGAGAGTTAGAAAGCATGTAGTATTCGTGAAGGTTGTGAGGAGACCATAGTTTGAGTGCAAGTGCATTGGAATTCTATATTCCCTTTCATCTTAAGTGTGAGGAGAGACTAAGTTGAGTAGTCGTGGTTAGCATTTGAAGCAATAGCAGAGAAGAGAGCTGAGAATAGAGAAGGCAACAGACTGAGTCATTGAGTGTATTAGGCAAGGAGTTGCAGGAAACTCTATTTGAGCTATTTTAATCCAGACACGCTTAAGATATCTCTTTCTTATTTTAATTTTGAAACCAAGTTTTACTACTGTCTGAATATGTTTGTGCTATCATTATATGTGTGTATTGATGCTATTAGAAAGTGTGTGAGTGCATGTAAAAATGGCTAGATTACCTATGCATAGAGCTAAATTAGAATACAAGAGACAAACATGATTAAGGAATCAGAAGATCATGATAAGTAGTTATCATAAATTATATTATTAGTTATGAATCAATACGTGATTATAAGCATTATGTAAGAATATATTTGAGAGAAAGCAACCCATTGGAAGGTTAATTCTCTTTAAAGTTGTGTGAAACCCAAACCACCAGCTCGCTAGAATAACATAGCAAGAGAAGCTAGGTAGAATAATAAGATATTATTCAATTAACATAGTATTATTGTATTTGAATGAGTTTTTATTATTTTTCAACAAGAGGGTTTGAACACGTATTAGAAGTAAATACGTCTCCATTATCTTTGAAAGATATTATCTTATGATTTGACCAAGAGTCTATATTATCATTACCTATTCATGATAATATAACCTTAAAGGAGAGGACTTTACGTCTTGGAAAACCAAAGCCATAATGTGAGGAGATTTTAAGGTGTAGAAGCATAGATTCCTCTAAGCAAGAAATGTTCTCTAGATTGGATATTAACTTATCATGCATTTAAATATGTGAATATGTGTGTCATACTGAAGCAAAAGATATATGATTATCTATACAAACATAGGTACCTTATATAAATTATGCAAAAGATAACTTGGAAGGAACCCTCGAGGAATCTGAAGATTAGTTGAATGGTTCCTAGTTGAGTTATATCAGAAGTTAAATAGTGTATTATGCTGACTTAATTATTGGAAATTACTATGAACATAAGATTTTATATCAAATCAAATCAAGTGATATTTAATATCATGAATTACCAGATTGGTTATGACATCCTAGAAGGTCAGAGCCATACTAGGCATAACACAATACGAAGAAGTAATCTTCAAATCAAGTTTACTTTTGGATTATTATACATATCAACATGCTAACAGTGCTTTAGATTGAGACCAGGTGTGTCTAGCCAATGATATTGTGTCATCAGTATTAACTAATTATGCATAAACTGGGAGAGTCATTACTCCCATGGTTAGAAAAAAAGAACTTGAATAAAAGGCGGTTGCCAAACCCAGATTGTTACAAGTATGTAACAGGGTATTCAAGAGATTGTTTCAAACCCGTTTGGATGATTAAATCAATATTAGTGTGTCATGAATTTTGAATGAATTTTTGTTTATGATTGTTAACCTTGGGGGAAAATCAAGAGAAGAGTTAACCACATGTCAATAGATTTTCTAATTTGAGTAAGGGGTGAGTTAACTAACGACAACACTTCTTAGAAAGTGGATTGATTATATATATCAAAACTTTGGCTAAAGTAGGTGTAAAAGTAATTTCTTACACTTTATTGGTTCACTATGATTTGAGTTTACATAGCTAGTCAGTAGTGTCATGCATGGTTGGAGGGTATCCATATTTGTATTGTCGTACTTGTTATGTAGGACACAACACCAGATACTTAGATATACATTACTAGAGGTTTCCATGCCAAAATCTTCATTGAAGGCTAGGGCCACTTTTGGTTAGGAAGATGTGTGGGGGATCGCTAAGTTTGTGGTTGGAGGAAAAGCACTTGGGTGATGCTCTCCCTCTTGCAAACAACACCTGAGGCTTGTGAAGCAGAAGAAGTGTGATCAAAATGAGGACACCTTGACCTTGAACTCTTGTAAGTTATGAATTTGTATATGAACATGGTCATGGATCAATTGTAATCTATATTTGAAAGGATGAGTTTTATTTACTTGGAATTATGTAATGTTCTT
The DNA here is from genome assembly GCA_007258455.2 of Sequoia sempervirens. NCBI lineage: Eukaryota > Viridiplantae > Streptophyta > Pinopsida > Cupressales > Cupressaceae > Sequoia > Sequoia sempervirens. The sequence continues at coordinate 27,510 of VDFB02203489.1, forward strand.
TCATTTATGCAATGTGCAATTATGTTTTTGATAAAATAAGCAGCATTTATAGGGTGTTGTACCCTTTACACGACGAGCCCACAGGGCCAAAAAGGATCAAAACCAAAAAACATCAAAAAAGATTACAATAACAACATACGAGAGACACAAACACAACCTAGTAACATCATAGGCACAACACAACACATATCCAAAAACTAATTGTCTAATCATTCCCATTTCTTGACCAGGAGGTTTAACACATCCTCCCCAATCTAGTTGGGGCCTTCATCTGTGGTGTTCTTGTTCAATTCCTCCTTGACAACATCCGAGAGAGTGAGAGAAGAATTGTGAATCATCTTGATAGTGAACTGATCCAAGCAATTAACCTTACGATTCAACATAGCCACCTGCTCCTACAACCCTTTGAGCTCATTCGCTTTGTCCTCCTTGCTCTGGATCTTTGTTTTAGCACCAACCCTAGTATCCAAGGAATTGGTAGAGTCTTATCGAAGCATCTAGTTTAAATAGAGAAGTGACTTGGGTCTTCTATGAGTCCTTTATCCTTCATCTTCTCAGTAGCTTTAATGTCATCATTCTTGCCAGTAGACTTAACCAAGTCACTGGAGATATTATTAGCACAAGCCTATTTCATGTATTGTGCTAGTCTGTGGGATCTTCTCACACTCATTTGCTCCATCCCCATCTCAAAGCTAGCCCCCACCACAGTATCACCCTTAAAATATTTTTCCTCAGCACATTTACCTTCCTCGAAGACCGGAAGAACCCTCGGAAGAAGAGACACATTTTTTCCTTTCTTCTTAGTAGCCAGTCTATTAACCTTCTTATGTTTCAACTCACAGAGCCTAGCCACAACACTCGACTGGGTCAACCCAACCTCAATTTTATTTTTCTTCGGGGGAGAAGTGGATATAGTCTCAGTACTAGGAACATCCTCAAGGATGGGGGATTTCCTCTTAGAGCTCGCCGAAACAGCAAGGGAAGGGTTTCTAGGGTTATTTTTCGAGGATACTAATTCTTCCACTCTCATAGCTAAGATAGGTTTGGGAGGGACCAAAGCCGAATGGAAATGGTAGATTCTATGGATTAGGCCTTGGTGCAATAGTAAAGGAGGCAGAGAATTAGGGTTGAGAGTGGCAATTTCTTGGGATTCTTTGATGGAGCTTTCCAAAGAAGGAAGCAAAAAGAAAGGGAAACTAAGCAACATCTTCTGCCATAAGTGATTTAACAGCGGAAAGTGTAAAAATAAAATACCTTGAATTGACCCTCAAGGGTGACATACTTCATGATTCCAAGGGAAACCTTATCCCAAGGTTTAGGCAACACTTCCCAGTCGAAACCAGACTACTTTTCACCGACTTCTCATTCCCTTTAAAAAATGCATTCAGACTCACCAAGTCCTACATTTTTGTGTGTTTTTTATACTTCATTCCTTCATAGGAAAGGCCAGTAGCTTTACTAATTACCTTTTCATCCATGTCAAAATCAATGCCACCCAAGGTGA
>VDFB02203490.1:0-29046 GCA_007258455.2 Sequoia sempervirens
CTAGATATCATTCTTTTTGTATTAGAGGAGTTCTACATGGACAAAGGGTGACAATTTTAATAGATAGTGGAGCTACCCATAATTTCATTGATGAAGGATTGGTGGCTAAAATGGGCCTAAGGACAAGACTTTGAGGGATTCAATGTGATAGTGGTGGATGGGTATATTATTCCATGCAACTGTAGGGTCCAACAGTTGGAGTTGACGTTAGGAGGACACAAGATGCGAGATGACTTTTATGTGATTGGCATTGGGGAGACATAGTTGGTTTTGGGAGTACAATGGTTACATTCACTTGGTGAGTACACAAAATTATTTAACCATGGAATTGAAATTCAAATCTAATGGGAAGGAGGTGGTACTTCGTAGCCTTTCCAATGAAGGTCCTGCAAGGGTTTCAGCTAAGAGGATGGAGAGAGCTTTTCGTAGAGACCAAGTGGCTTGGGTGGCAGAATGGCTAATTACATATATAGATCTATCCAAGTAGGTGAGGTCCTATCATGTTGATATTTAGCCTATCTTGGACAAACATAGTAAGGTGTTCAGTTATATTTCTCCAAGATTACCGCTAGATAGAGGATTCCAGCATGTGATTGAGCTTGAGGAGAGAGAAAAACCAACATCACCACTCCTTATCAACATCCTAGGATGTATAAGGAAGCGATTGAGAAGGCAATCAAGGAATTGTTGGACATGGGGTATATTTGTCTGAGTTCTAATCCCTTTGCTTCATTTGTGGTATTGGTCAAGAAGAAGGATGGGATGATGAGGATGTGCATTGACTATAGAGCATTCAATAAGAAGACAATAAAAAATCGCTATCCCATACCTAAGATTGATGCGTTGATAGCTCATTGTGCAATATACTTCTCCAAGATTGACTTGCGTTCGGGGTACCATTAGATCAGGGTGAGAGAGGAGGATGTGCATAAGGTGACTTTCAAGTGTTAGTGTGGGCATTATGAATTTTTGGTCATGGCATTTGGGTTGACCAATGCCAATGCTACCTTTCAGTCATGAATGAATTAGGTACTCATTCTACAATTGAGGAAATTTGTTTTTGTTTTCTTTGATGACATCTTGATCTATGGTAGGACATGGGAGGATCACTTGGAGCACATAGATGAGGCACTTGAAATACTTGAGCAACATTCATTTTACACCAAGGTATCAAAATGTGAGTTTGGTTTGACTGAAATTTTGTATTTGGGGAATGAGATTAATGCTCGAGGGATCAGTGTTGATGAGGAGAAGATCAAGGCAATCCAAGATTGGCCTAGACCAAGGAATTTGTTAGATTTGAGAGGATTTGTGGGATTATGCAGCTGATATAGGAGGTTTGTGAAAAGGTTTTCACAACTTGCAGCTCCATTGACCAATTTGATGAAGAAGGGGGCATTCTCTTGGAACCCTGCAGCCCAACAAGCTTTTGATAAGCTTAAGGAGGTAATGAGTTAATGTCTTTTTTTGGCTATTCCTGATTTCTCGCTTCCTTTTGTTCTAGAATGTGATGCTTCAGGAGAGGGTATTGGGTCATTCTTGATGTAGAATAGACACCCTATAGCATTTAAGAGTAGGAAGGTTAAGGAAACAGAGAGAGGGTTCTCTATTTATGACATGGAGATGTTGGCCATCATGCATGCAATTGCTAAATTTAGGAATACTTGGTATGTGGGAAGTTTCTGGTCAAAACGGATCATAAGAACCTCAAGTTCTTTCTCAATCAGAAGGATTTGAATGATAGGTAGCAGAAATGGGTAAGTAAACTTCAAGCCTATAATTTTGATATTGAGCATGTGAAAGGAAAAAACAATGAGGTGGCTGATGCACTCTCTAGGAAGCCTTATTTCTGCTCTATTTCTGATATTTTTGCTGATTGGAGGGCTCCTATAATAGTTGAGTATGCTAAGGATCCAGTTGCTACCAACATTATAGATGGGAAGTTGCAAGATGACAAGTATAAGGTGGTTAATGAGCTTATTTTCTACGAAGATAGAGTGCCTCTTGCTGTTCATCTAGGGTTTTGCAAGACACACAAGCAGGTGAGGGAACACTTTTCATGGAAAGGGCTCAAAAATGATGTATTGTAGCATGTTAGAGAGTGTTTGGTGTGTCAACAAAACAAAAAAGAGCATGTTCTTCCAGTTGGTTTGTTGCAGTCCCTGCCCATTCCTAAGTAGAAAAGGGAGAGCATCTCTATGGATTTCATCATGTAGGGTTGCCTAAGCTGCAAGGTAAGGATTGTATCTATGTGGTGGTTTATAGGCTCATTAAATATGCTCATTTCCATGCCATTTCATCTGAATACAAAGCCCCACAAGTTGCTGATTATTTTTTTAGAAAGATTTTTAGAATTCATGGGCTACCAAAGAATATTGTAAGTGACAAGGACATCAACTTGTTTTGGCAGGAGCTCTTTCGGTTGACAAACACAAAATTAACTCCAAGCATTAGTTATGATTCACAAATTGTTGGGAAAATTGAAATTGTTAATAAATGGATTGAAGGCTACCTAAGAAACTATGTTACAGGGCTGCAAACAGTATGGATTAGGTGGCTGCACCTAGGAGAGTTTTTCTACAATACTACGCATTACATGTCCATGGGTATGACTCCCTTCAAGGCACTTTATGGTTATGATGCTACTTCATTCATGGATTTGATTCTTTCAAATAGTAGAGTTCTTGGATGAAGGGATATAGTGTAGCAAAGAATGGCCATTTTGAATGCCCTTAAGAAGAATTGGGAGAGAGCTCAAAACCAACAAAAGGTGTATGCAGACTGACATCTAACTGAGAGGGTTTTTGAGGTTGGTGACATGGTTTACTTGAGGCCATGATTTTATGGACCATACAAGACCCTAAGGAAGATTGGGGAGGTCGCATATGAGCTGGAACTTCCTAAGGACAACAAAATTCACAATAATTTTCATGTGTCATGCCTCAAAAGGGCACTTGGGTAGCAGATCACTCCTCTTGAATTGCCACCACTTGATGATGAAGGGAAATTAATTCTTAACCCTAAGAGAATCTAGGATGTGGGGGAGAAAAGGATGAGGGACAAGGTCATTTGGAAAAACTTGGTCAAATGGAAGAACTTTCCATTGGAAGATGTAGCTTAGGAAGGTGTGGGAGGGGAGGACTTTCATGTCCCCACAATTTAATTTTGCCCAGCTGACCAAAGAAGGTGTTTTTTAGCATCAACCTTTAATAATGTATATAATATAATAAATAATAGATGTTTTAATTAAATATTTAAAAAAAATTGAAAATTTTAATTTAGGCACCTATTCCAAGAAATAAATAAATTTGAAATCAAATTGTCGGTGCCCCTTTTTGAGAACACACGCCTCATTTAGGGGGCCTATAAAGGGGATCTTATGGTGCTAAAAAGGATCGTTTGATAAAGGAAGAGTTTTTGGAAAAAATTTCAAGTTTCACTCCAACAGGACAAAAACCTAGTTGGGTGTGCAAGGAGGTTAGGACACAACCCCTAACGCTCCTTAATGTACATTCCACTATTTCATATCAACTTACCATTAGTCTATTGCAGGTCTATTCGCAAAGGCATCTGGCGCAAGAAAGGAGGATAAATCGGAGGTTCAACACCATATAATGCCCTATAGTTATCTGTTGTAGTCCCCATTAACTATTACCAAGCGTGTCAAGAGATCTTGAGAGTTGATTTTCTAGGTTAGATTTGAGCGTAGACCTTTCAGGTTAGGTCTGAGCATAGACCATTCCCCTGTAAGGTCCTTCAATTGGAAAGGAAATAGATTGAGGGTTGCATGCCTCAATCTTGCATTGTGGATGATGTGTTCTCATCACTGTTGGGCGATTTTTCTAGTGCACACTTGGGTTCCCTTGCCAAGAGTGACAACAAGTCAAATTCCAAGGGAATTAGGGAGGGACAACTGGTACAAATCAGAAAAGCTTTAGGATGGTGCCATCATTCAGTGTGAGTCATGTTTGCATGAAAAAGATTTATGAGGGTTCGACACTTCCATCCACATTGCCTCTCTAGATTTTGGTTGCCTTTCACACAACTGAGCATGCAAGGAAGACATTCATACACTTCAGATCGCTACATAGAGTGTACACAACCTCAACTCTAGTCCACTATTCACACCCAACAACTAGATAGGCAATCAAACCCTACTAGAGGTAGTATACTGTGAGGGAAATCTTGCCAATTACATTGGCCTAGGAGTGCACAAGTCTATACCAAATGTATCATATCCAATCTCAAAATTGTGTTATTAATCACTGGCAGACTGGAAGTTAATATGAACTGTAAGTCGTATTTATCTCCATGTAAGGCCTTTCTTGGTTAGTTTTCAAATCTTTATTGTATTTATCATTTAGAGCTAGGAAGTCTAAAGTCCAAGATCCATTGTTGATGTCATGACATCAACAATTTATCTTTAAAGAGTAACCTCAACAGGTGTCTCAAGATCCATTGTTGATATCATGAGGAATTGAGTTTTCAAAATATCTTTAAACTACATATATTCATTGTTTATATTAGAACATGCCTAATTAGCTCAAGGGTAAAACCCTAGGATATTACAGCCACATATGTCATACCAAAAATGGGCACATAGACTTCTCTTGTTATTGGAAGTGTCTTGCCCATGCTTCTTTCCATCTCCTATGTCAAAAGCCCTATTTCATGTCTCTGCCCAAAAAGTTTGCAAAAATTAAGAAAATGAGAAAGAAAATCCCTAAAAAGTGTTGTGGGTTATGTCTATTCATGACTAGTGAACAATGAGTTTATTCACAAATACATTTTTATTTAGAGAGATTGTATAATATTGATGTGATTTTTGCATTTTCATTAAGGTTTCAATATTTAATATTTATTTTGTATAATTGATATTATATATTTCCATTTTTTTGTTTTATATGTATAAATATGTTGGCATCTTCAAGTACCCATTTCCTACTTTATTCAAAACTTTACATATTGGTAGGAGCATAGTTGAAAAACTCAGACTTGGCAATAACTTGGCAGGCCCAAAATTTTTAAAAACTCGAAACTTGACAAAAACTCGGGGAAAAACTCGACAATAACTCGGCAAGTTTATCGAACATTTGAAAATACACAATTTTTTAAAATATTCTTAAAAAACATGTATAAAATGTATTTGTAGAACATATTACTGATTTCATCATATATAAATCAAAATTAGAGTTTAATACATATGAATGTATCATAGACCAATATACAAGTTCAACTTCTGAATACATATCAAGTTTCGGTATCAATAAAAATTATATATCATAAATTTCTTCTACGACTGAAACTCAAAAGCTTTTGGCGTTGTTGTGTGGGTGTTGTTGAAGTAGATGGTATAGTTGCAGTATTGTCAATAGGAGCCTCAACAAGTGCCTCAACAGGTGCCTCATCCATAGTGGAGGGAACAAGTTGGGTGTGTGAAGAAACTGCCTTTGTTGGCTGACCAAACTTGCCTTCTTCCTGCTCATATGCTGCCACTTCCGCTTCCCATTCAGCTGCCTTTGTCTCTCTCTCTCTCCATCTCAGCTAACTCATCATCACTTATCCATGGTTCCACATCGACTACATCAGGCTTAGCAATCCAATCTAAGAATGGATCAATGCCATCAATGTCAAGTGCTTCATGTGAACTCTGCCCTTGTACCTTCTTCTCATGCAACCAACTGAAGGTTGTACCACATGTAGACAAGGTCATTCAAGTGTTTTTGAGTCAACCGATTGCGCTTCTTTGTGTGAATGGCCTCAAAGACACTCCAATTGCGCTCACAACCAGATGCACTAAAGGTTGAGATAAAATATGAATGGCAAGCTTTTGAAGATTAGGCGTTGTGACACCATAATCTTGTCACCACAAATCTGCAAGGATAACAATTGCCATTTATAAATTAGTAGGGATTTAATAAACTTAAACATTAACATAAATAGTAAAATAATATTAAACACATGAATTTGTTACCTGGCTGTAGAGTGTCTCTCCTATGAATGCAAAAATTGCAAGAAAACAATGCCCCTTCAGCCTTCTTATAGCTCTGTATCTCATCAATTATGAGATCTCAAAGGTCATCATAACTAACCAATCTCTCAATACATGTGTTGAGGCCAACAAGAACCTCTATATCTGCTTTGAAATTAGGAGAGAAATAGAACTTGGATTTCAAATAGTAGACAACAACATGAATATGTTAGTGGAGTTGTTGGTTCCAACTCCGATCTATTATGCGCCATATGGGTTCATATTTGGTCTTGTTTGACCCATATAAATGCTAAATTGCCTCTTTGGCCTTATCCATGGCCTCATATATATACCCCATGGTGTAATATGCCCCCTTAATTTTTTCAATTTTAATCAGTACCAAAAACCATTATTAGCGTTAGCTCCAAATAATAACCAACTTGGAAAGTAACCCTTCACCTTATGATCACCAAGATCCCAATGTGGGCGAGGTGAGAGCATATAGTGCCGGGGATCGTTAGCAACTGAAAAATGAAATTACAAAGTTGCTAGGCGGCTAGCCAACCATGAAATAAAGTAAATACAAGAGTAGGCGGATAACTGACTATAAGCTCGACCACTTATTCAGCAGGAGCAAAACTCATTACAAATAATGGGGTGGCAAGCCGACCATGAATCCACTCTACCACTTATTCAGTTGGGGGGAATTATTAAACTTAAAGTGCTGAAATAAAATGCTTCAACCGCTTTTCCAGTGGAAGCTAATTACAAAACTTAATTGCAACTAATAAATAAATGACTGTTAGTACTACTAACTAGCCTTACAATAAATGAATTTCAGTTGCAAAACATGTTAGAATGAAGGCCAAATACAACCAATGGTTAAGAACATTATCCTTAACGCTTTACAATGATTACAATCAGATTATAGCCTCCAAATATAAAAGAATCAGAATTTCTTCAAGTCTGATTAGAAACAGTAAACACAAAAAATCAGACCAGCAAGTAAGAAATTCACCAATATGGATGCAACTCCTTCAATGCAGCTCCGAAAGACTTCAAACAACAATCAAATGAAGCCTCCAACCAAGGCGTCCAAACTCCAATGATGAAATGGTGCCAAAGCAACAGTAGAGACTTGGCACGAGTCCCAATGCAACCAACAATGAAGTGTTACGTCCTCCAAGAAGGTCGACCTCTTCTAGAAAAATCAATAATCAAAAATAAATTCCGAAAGTTTGCAATTCTAGGCGCTCTTCATAGTAGAATAACATGAGCTAGTACCCAGAATGAAATAAAAATCGATGGCAAAGCTATCAACAAAAATCTACTTCAACCATGATGTTCAACAATAGGAATAAATAGATTATACAACAGCGACCTGTTTATAAAATTCAAAAATTAAGCTCAATCTGCACCTCTTTGTGAAGCACAGTCTTTAGTCACCATCTAGGAAGCAATAGTTTCAGGCCCGAAGAATGGCACAGAAAGCTAAAAGGTACGTAACCCTTGTAACAAAGTCTGAACTTAGTTTAGCAGTATAACATTATCAAATTTCCAAAAAGATGAGAATGAATGAGCAAGGCATCAATAAATAAGCCTCAATGGGCAAATGAATCAACTGTAACTCCCGAAAAGAAAACTCTTAAGCTTCCTCAAGGGGACGCCCCATCTCCTCAAAGCTCTTTTAAAAATAATAAAAATATTTTAATATCTCCTCTCTAGGCGTCCACCACAAAGAGCAATTTAAACATCATTAAATATTAATATTTTTCATCTTGGACATACACATTAAAGGCCCCCTTTTTAAAAACAACTTAAAGTAGGTCACCTAGGCATCGGGGTCCAAAAATAACATTGAAAAATGACTAAGTATTGAAACTTAGCTCCAAGAGGAAAGAAGAAGCCAATGCCCAAACTGAACTGCTTCACTACCAAAAATGGAAAGATGAGCTAGAGATGATTGAGCTGCTGCTAAGATGACACTGCCATAAATAGAACTTACTAAAAATAGTAAAATGCTATAAATAGTAAGTGTTCCCAAATGCCTCTTGAGCACAAACTGGGTAACCACCATGACTTACTCATAGTAAGTGCCTAGAAAGGTTGTCAAATGGAGATACATGTTACACCATTCTGAAACTCTTTGAAAACCCAAAAAAACCTAGAAACCTTGCCTGCATGTAAAGTATATGCCAGAAATGCATGTCATTTTTTTTATCATGCATGTTACCTCATCCTGAAGCTCTCCAAAAATCCAGAAAGCTCCACCAAAACTCACTTCCAAACTCGTGCATGCGAGCCTTCAAAAAAGCATTCGAAGCCTCCTATAAAATAGGAAACCCTAATTTCCACTTTTGATCAGCCTACGAGTTTTTGGAAATAGGTTAATTCCCATTGAAGAGTGTAGAGCTAAAATGGGGACATTACAGTCCACCCTTCCCAAAATTGCTTGTCCTCAAGCAATTGTTAGAAGTATTGTCATTGATGTCATGGCAAGAGCCTAAAGCAACATCATCTTGACACTCAGATTCTTCAGTTTGTATGGTCGATCCTGTTGAAGATCATTCAGTTTGTAGTCTTTCGAGCTCATTAAAGATTATTCAGTTCAATCATTAAGAAGATTATTTAGTTGGATGGCCAAATTAGATCAGAAATGCAAACTAGATCAACATTCAACACTCATAATTGATCAAAATCTGATCAATGTCTTAAACAAGAACTAATCATCAAGTTCAAATACATACATCTTGTTAAAGAAAAAATGAAATTTCTGATTAAGTATTCACATACTAAAAGATGCCGCTGATTGAGAAATCGTGTTTTAGCTAAAAATGTTTTTAGGTCTTAACGATTGGTCAACTCATAAACTAAGGTGCGACTAAAAACACAAGAAACAATTGTGTTTTGAAAGGACGTATGTTAAAAGGAGATTCAAAATAGAATCTGAAGAGACATGTTTGAAGAATGATAAACAAATTGTGTGTTAAAAAGGAGATTCAAATTAATCTGAAGAGACGTGCCTTCAACAATTAGAAAAGCTGCGATTTAGGGAGAGGCGTGATTTGAACATGCAGCTTAATGGTGTGACTCTTGATAAAACAAAAACAGATTTCAAATAATGTGATCTATGAAACAAAGCGATTTATTAATATGGAGAAATTCATATTTAAGATAAAACTTCAGTTTTCAAGTGATACGTTTGTTCCAAGGGGTGCAATCTGTTTATGATGAAGAGACATATTACTTAAACAAAAAGTCATAATCCTTCATCAGAAAATGTACATATAAATGTGATTCAAATCAGATTCAATAGTGTGGTTGTGAAGATTTTAAGCAGTTGAAGTCAGAAGTCCCATCTTCTTGTGTGAGCTTAGGGTGAGATCATTCATCACAAAAGCAGATTGGAGGTTTGAGATAATGCAGATCTGATTGAAGGCAGTCATCTTATATCCATCAAGTCAAGGTTGGTGCCTTGCACATTAGGGGTTGGTGCTCCTTGTAGGTTGGTGCCTACTAAATAAGTTTAAGGAGTTGGTGCTCCTTGTAGGTTGTGGCCTACTAAATCTTTCATTAATAAGTCAAGTAGGTTGGTGCTTTCTTTCTTTTGTAAAGTCATTTAAACATCTTAATAAATTGGAAGTCAATTAAATTATATTGGTTCAGATTATAAGTTGATTAAAGTTTGAGAAAGAAAAGTTTGTTTTGATTTACTGATTCACCACTCCTACCCCCAACCCCCAACCCCCAATATAACCCCCCGATCTCCAATTTATATTGAAGATAAAACTTCAGTTTTCAACTGATATGTTTGTTCCAAGGGGTGCGATCTGTTTATGATGAAGAAACACATTACTTAAACAAAAAGTCATAATCCTTGATCAGAATATGTACATATAAATATGATTCAAAAGTGTGGTTGTGAAGATTATAAGCAGTTGAAATCAAAAGTCCCATCTTCTTGTGTGGGCTTAGGGTGAGATCATTCATCACAAAAGCAGATTGGAGGTTTGGGATAGTGCAGATCTGATTGAAGGCAGTCATCTTACATCCATCAAGTCAAGGTTGGTGCCTTGCACATTAGGGGTTGGTGCTCCTTGTAGGTTGGTGCCTACTAAATAAGTTTAAGGAGTTGGTGCTCAGTGTAGGTTGTGGCCTACTAAATCTTTCATTAATAAGTCAAGTAGGTTGGTGCCTACTTTCTTTTGTAAAGTTATTTAAACATCTCAATAAATCAAAAGTCAATTAAATTGTATTGGTTCATATTATAAGTTGATATTGAATAAAAGTTAAGTTGATTAAAGTTTGAGAAAGAAAAGTTTGTTTTGATTTACTGATTCACCCCCTCCCGCTCTCTACGTAAATATTTTGTGCTCTTCAATTGGTATCAAAGCAAGGTCCTTCTTGAAAGCCTAGCATGAAGAAGGAAGTCATAAAACACCCATAAGCGAATAACAACAATCACCAGTCAAAGCACCCATCTTTGATGGAATAATTATACATCTTGGGTATTAAGATGGAAGCTTATTTGAATGCCCTTGGTTTGATGTGTGGGAATTTGTTGTTGATGGGTATACACCTCAACAACCCCTCCAGCGAGATCAAGCTGGGGAAAAAAGAGAAGTGAAAACAATGCCAAAAGCTAAGCATGCTCTTCTTTGTAGCCTAACAGATTTTGAATTTACAAGGGCATCGTTGCAAATCAACAAAGAAATATGGGTCAAGCCTAAGAAAAACATTTATGAAAGGAGATGCCAAAAGTGAAGAAGGCAAAGGCTGCGGAACTCATGAAGGAAGTTGGGAGACCCTCAAAAATGAATGAAGATGAAGACATAACATCTTACTTTTAGTGTTGATGAAGCTGTGAACATTATGGTAGTGAAGATATTGATGATGCTTTTTATTGTTACGATAAAATACTTTAAGATCTCTATCCACAAAGGCTGAGGCCAAGAGTAGCAACGTGGAAGAATTAACAAACCTAGACCAATAACAAGATGAACTACATAGGATTCTTGCTGCCTATGAAATGAAGGATTGAAGGAGATCACCACAAAAGGAGGTTTCATTCAAAGCATCAAAGGGAAAAACAGGCATGAGACAGAGTGACAAATCAAGTGATGAAGTAGAAGCCTACTTCATGGGAAAGCTTAAGAAAGGAAAAGGGAAATATAAAGGAAAAATCTCCTTTAAGTGCTTCAATTGTGGGAAGATTGGACATTATGCCTCAAAATGTCCTCAAGATGATAGAAACTCAAGTGAAGATGAAAAAGAAATCAACACCAAGAAAAATGGAAAGAAGAATTCCAAATACACGAGCGAGAAGAAATATCAAAAGCCACAAAAAATAGTTTTACTCAAAGAAAGATAGCGACATGTCATGTCCCCTTCTGGTTGACATCTCTCAGAGCTGATGATTAGCCTATTATGCGACCCTCGTAGGCTGATAGGATGGATAGAGGGTCTTGATGGAGCTTGGCTTGGCTTCAGTTGTCAGAATTTCTCCAGTTGGCTTTCGTTCGGGCTCATTTAGACACTATTTGCCTGAGTTGCTATTTTTAGCAGTATTTGACACTCAACGAGGCACCCCTGCTATTTTTAGCAGTATGGTTTGATCATGTGCAGAATCATTCACTCTTTCGCCAGCTTCAGACGGTTCGTGAATCGGACGCTTCTTGAGGGAGATATTAATATTTAATTGATTAATTAAATATTAATTAAGTGGAGCATATATTATAAGGTTATAATATTTTAATATTATAACTTAAGTGTAATGTCCCCTTCTCCAAACACGATCTTTCCAGTGACCGTTGGCCCTTTCCTTGGGAACCCGAAGGCTAGACGGAAGATAAATTAGGGTTTCCTATTTTTGAGGAGGTCATTGCTCTGAGATGATGGATTCAATGGCGGATTCTTTCTAGGTTTTCAGAGAGCTTCGCAGTGGTATGTTCGTCTCGGCGTTCAGAGCACTTTCCGGAATTTACTATTTTTAGTAAATTCTAATTTTGGCAGCTTTCCAGTTGGGTTCAGCTCGGTCGACTTCCTGCTTCAGTTTGGTCTAATGTTGTGTTCAGTATTGGCTCCGGGGCACATTCAGAAGGATAAGTTAAGTCATTTAATTAAAAAAAGTCACGTTTTAAATATTATGTTTTAACGTTGACCCCTTGGCCTAGATTTAATGACTTAACGTTGTTTTAAAAAGTGGTCTCAAAGGGTGGCGCCATCATTAAAGTTATATTTAATATTTGATTCTCCTAAGTCAAAGCAAGGTTAAGAAGGGGCGCATTTATCAAGGTGATGACTCATTTAAAATATGATTATTGAGTTAAAAGGAAAAGGACGCCATATTGAAGAAGGAGTTAGGGTTTCGACTTGAAGATGAGATTAGGGTTTCATGAAGTCAGCTGGAATTTATATAAGGAAGACTTGGTTCATCATTGGGACATCTTTGGTCTATGCTATTGTTATGCTGCCGAAATGGTTGCGGGATTTCTTCGAGGAATGAATGCCTCTGGCAGGCATTGCTTCTTGCTTGCAATACAGCAACTAGTGGTGATTTAGCATAGTTTGTGAGTTTGCATTGAATTGTGTGCATTGTAATCAGCTTGTGGCTGTCTAGATCAGATTCTTGCATATTAGATGTTTTCTAGAATTGCATTTTAGCTACAGCAGATTTGAGTTTTTATTCATAAATCAAAAAATACAAAAATATTGCTTCTGGGTATTGCATAAATCTATGTGTTTGTAAGGGGCGCTTCATTTCTCCAGATTGCAGATTTTATTGTTGAGTATTTAATTTTTAAAAGGAAATCGCCCTTCTTGCTGGGCCGTACCATTTGATTTCCTTGGATTTCGTGCCATTAATTAATGTGAGCATTTTGAGTCCGTTTTCAGTGTTAATCTTGGGCGCCATCTTCTTGGAATCGCATTGTATTTCGTTTCAGGAAGATTGATTAAGCTTTGAGTGAGTTACGAATGAATTTGTGAGATACAGGGCTGCTGTTCGTGCATATAAAGATCCGGACTGTCAAAAATCAGATTATCAGGTTGGCCTTCATATTGCAGTTTCTGGTTTAATCTTCCTTATTCATTGAACGGAATTCAATAAGCATTGTTACAGCTCTATTACATTCTCAATTGTATTGATAGCAAGGCTTTGACTAATATTTTGTAAGCTGGCAGTAGTACTGACAGCAAATTATAATCTTGCTTATCATATTGTACCGTTCCTTTCTATTTCAGTAATTGCTATTGTAATTAGTTCATCTCCGCCCTATGGTAGCTACTTTCCCACCTCGGGTTAGCAAGCACATTCTGGGTGTTGAGAATTTCCAGTTTTCAGCATTTCCTTTCAAGCATCGAATTTTGTAATCACTCCGCCATATGGTCGCCCCTCACTCCATTCTGGATTGGGTAGCACATACTTGGTGTCGAGTTCCTTTTCAGTATTTAGAGTAGGAGATCCTCTGACCATATGCTCGCCATCATCGGTGCCATTCTTGGTTAGAGTTACAGCATAAGCAATTTGTTTTAGATCCTCTGACCAATGCTCACACCTTGCCCACATCGGGATCCTGGTGTACATTCTGGTTAGAGTTGCTTTACTGCGTTTGGGTTATCTCTAAACCTTACTTGGTGTGTTGATGTAATGATTGTAATTTGCAATTGTTAAAATAGAAAAAAATTGGCCGGAATATTACGTGTTGTCGGTAGAATCTGCATCTGTGCCCATCGAGTTCACCTTACGGAAAGCAGATTCTCCATGGTGGTGAAGGTTCGATTGTGCTTTTGGTTTCAAAGATGTTGCATTTTCTAAGGTCTATGGGTCGTGAGAAGTCAGATTCAACTATGGCATCGGAGGAAGGTAAGGTTAGTGATGTCGTAAGGGACTTCATTGAATATGCCAAACAGTTTAAAAGACAATGTGAAGATGAGGCTGTCAAACTCCGTGAGCAATATCAAACCATGCCAGATGATTATAGGTACAATGTTTCATTTGATTCCCATTTGAAGTGTGTGGCGTCAGTGGAGCCCGAAAAGTTGAAGATGGTGGACCACATTAGGAAAATGATAAAAAGGGAAGCAAAACAAGCTTTGTTCGAAGAATCAAAGAAGGAAGGAGATGAAGTGCCTATTTGTGAATTGCAGCCGACAAATTTGCAAGTTGAAGAGAAAAATCAGTCATCTAGCATTGAAGATGGCACAAACAAGGTGCACATATCACATCAAAAAGAACGTGAGCTTGATGAAGATACCTTGGCAAGTGAAGAGTTAAGGGTAGAGCCTCATAATACGCCCCTTGACTTGCATGTGATAGCAAGTGAAGAAGAGCAAGTTGAAGGAAATACTATTGGTTTCTTTGAATCAGCTTATGACCGTTACCAAAGTGATGATGTTGGTAATGATTTCGAGGTGTTTGTACCTCCTCTTATTGAAGATTTGTTAAAGAATGATTCTCTTCATGTTGCGGCCTCAACTTTTGAAGAAGTTCCACATGAAGAAATCAGTGACATACTTCCTCATGGTGAAGATAATGACGGTGCAGTTTTCAAAACAGCAAGCAATGAGGATTTTTCACTTCATTATGATGGTGACTTTGGGCTTGAGCAGAAAACTCGGTCTTTGGAGAGAAATGTTTTTGACGATATCAGTTTGAGGGATTTGGGACTTGACTTATTCAAAGAGTCATCACTACAAAGGGAGCATGATAAGTTTTTTCCTGTTGATCATCTTAATCAACCCACTGGCATTTGGGATCCGGGTGTGTTGGCACCAACGTATGAAAGAGAACCTTTGTGGGACGAAATTCCCTTTGATCCTGATGAAGACCAAAGTTTCGTTTGCATCGCAAGCTATAAGGAGGGCACAAAAGGAAAAATTGTCTTTGATGAAGAAGCTTGCTCTGAAGAGTTCCATGGTGACCCTTTCGAGTTGGTTGCAGCCACCAAGGAGGATGTTGTTTCTTCTAAAACTTTCAAAACAACATTCGATGATTCTTCATTCAAGTTAGGGGCTGCCATAGCCTTTGAACAAGAAGACCAAGTGGCTCTTGATGATGTAGAGTTTGAAGGTGTTACTAAACACAAATATGATTTTCCAATGCTTGAAGCTGATTGCAAACTTGGGGTCAAAGAATCTGTGAAGTATGATGTTTTTTTTGACAATGAGCACTCTCCACTAGTCAATGGCGAAGTTCATGAATGTTGGAGCAGCAATGAAGGCAGCAAAGACAAGGGACAAGGTTCTAATTTTCAGTTGCAGCCTATCAGCAGTTCATCATCTTTGAATTATCATGATTGGGACAAACAATTCAAGGTGTCCATTGACAAGGAAGTGCAAGCTTTATCCTTGTTTGATCACACACATAGCTTGGTTGAGGAATTGTACTGGAAGGCTCAGCTTGAAGAGAGACAAAGAGGAGTGAAAGATGAAGTTGCTCTTCCCAATCTGCAACTTATCAGAAACTCTTTGGTAACCTTGAAGTCCGAGTACATGCACTTGGTTGGAGATCGTGATTATGCCATTGAAGTTGCAAACAAGACCATTTGTGCTTCTCAAGATAGAGTGAGAAAGATTGATGAACTTTCTTTGGAGCTTGGATCAACAAGAGCTACGCTAGAAGAAACTCAAATGGCATTAATGAAAATAGAAAATCAGTTTGCTGATTTCAAAATTTTCACAAAGCAAGAGAATGCACATAAAGCCGAAGAAATCAAGCAAGTATTTTGTGAGCTTGATAGTCTTCGAGAAGAGTTTGACCTTGAGTTCCACAAGAAGGTGAAGTTGCATGTGCTGGTTTGGAGCAGCAAGATGAAAGGAATAACTTTCAAGTTTTTGACAATCCTCTCTTTGAAGAAAGTGATGAAGGATATTATGGCAATCCTCTCTATGTGATGGAAGATGAAACAAAGAATGAGACTGAATATGGTTTCCAGTGCTTGGATGCTTTGATCTCATTCCATGTGGATGTGCCACGTTTGCTGATTAGTCATGAATGCATAAGTGGGTTTGAGGATGGAGGTTCTACATGGGAGGTGACGAAGCAAGGTAATTTCAACATCTATGACATCAAGGTGTTGATGAGACAAGTCTTGGTAGCTGTTGGTAACTTCATTACAGCAGCAACGAGTGAAGATTTCAGACCTACTACTCAGGGGAAATGGGAAAAAGGTGAACTAGACTTTGGTGGGTGCACTCTTGACAATCCATCCCTTGGGTGGAATGATGTTTGGAATCATATTGATCAGTTTTGGGAGCTGAATTTGAAGCCACTCTATGTTTCATACTCCCTTAATGTGGAAGCTTTCATGGTTAAGCTTCAAGGATTTACTACATGGGACATCAGTTTCGTGAGAAGGCACTTGGTTCTCACTAGCACTTGGGAATGTGTAGAGATTTCTTTTCAGTGTGTTGAAAATCACTTTCAGTTGGGTATCCATGCTGGGGATTCTCAACTTGGGTTGTTAAAATTTATTATTTATGGAAAAGACTTTTGGAGGGATAAGGATCAAATTTCCAGATTTGTTGATGTTGTTCCCTTCTTTTCCAGCTACTTGATGGTTCTGTTTGTTCATCAACAAATGGATTGGAGAGAAATTTTGAATATGGGTTGGAGAGATCAACGATCGGTAGTTCTTGGAAGTGACTTTCAGCTCAGACAAGGGCAGATTTTGAGACACGAGCTTGCTGGTTGGAGGCAGACCAGCCACCTTACTTATGAAGTTACTTTCATTCAGGAGAGTTGGTTCCTCACTCCTGATCAAAAGTGTTAGTTTTCGATAGAGATGACTTTGGCATTGTTTTCGGCAGCCACTTTGGAGGTTTGTGAGTCTGAAATTACGTTTATTTCATTATTGGTTCGCTGACGTGAGCTACTTGCGCTTTTGATTCTACATTTGAGACTCTTGGGGTTGGGTGTGAAAAACTTTTTCAAACTTCATAGTTATTATACATGATAATTGATTGAGGCATAGAAATTCGTATTGAGTCATGAGTTTGAATTTGTTGAGCTTTTGCAAAGGATTGCCTTCCTCTTTGCAAAAAGATTTGAAGATGTCACATTTGCAGTCATGGTTCCGTTTGTTACCATGTGGAGGTATGCTGAAGAGTTCGAGTTTGATTTGAGTAGACTATCTTTCCTTTTGCTTAGAATTGTGATTGACCGTAGTATGGTTGATACTGTTAATTCGGGGCATCGTGGACATGAGAGGTTGCATGATTTTGATTCCCCTCCTTTAAGATCTTTCGGGTTGAGTATCATGGATGGTAACACTTTGGGGTTACAAGGAAGGTTAGTGCAGCATAGGCATGATGATTTCACGGATGTGATCAGAGTGGAACAGCATCGGCATGGTGGGTCCTTCCTGCGATGGGTTTGGGAACCAGGGATCATACTTGTTGCGTATGGTTTAGTTTTAAAATTTCTGGAGTTGTGGTGGTATTGCTTGAGGACAAGCAATTTTGGGAAGGGCGGATTGTAATGTCCCCTTATCGAGCATGATCTGTCGAGTGACCGTTGGCCTTTTTCTGGAAACCCGAAGGCTAGTCGGAAGATAAAATTAGGGTTTCCTATTTTTGAGGAGGTCTTTGCTCAGAGTTGGTGGATTCAGTGGCGGATTCTTTCTGGGTTTTCAGAGAGCTTCGCAGTGGTATGTTCATCTCGGCTTTCTGAGCATTTCCAGGAATTTACTATTTTTAGTAAATTCTATTTTTGGCAGTAAACAGGTTGGTCTCAGGCAATTGACTTTCCCCTTCAGTTGACTCAAGTGGCGTATTCAGTTTCGGGCTTCAGAATGCAGTTTTGGAGAGATAAGCTCATTTCACTTAAAAATAACATTATATTTTAAATGTTATTTTATCACCTTGGCCTAGTCAAATAACTTAATGTTATTTTAAATGGTGGACTTGAAGGGTGGCGCCATCATTGAGGATATATTAAATTTATATTGAATTTATCAAAGTCAAAACTAAGCCTTAAGGAGGATGCATTTATTTAAGTGAAATTTAATTAAATGAAGTCAAAATTAAAGATGCATGGAAAAGGACGCCATCTCTTGTGATTAGGGTTTTGACTATGGAAAAGAAGTTAGGGTTTCAAGGAAGGTCAACAGAAACTTATAAAAGACAGCCTTGGGTTCTCTTTTGACGACTTTTATCTACAGGAATGTTATGCTGCCGGATTGGCTTTGGGATTGCTTCGAGGAATGAAGGCCTCCTAGCTTGGGCATTGCTTCTCGCTTGAAAGATAGCGACTAGTGGTGATTTAGTATAGTTTTGTGAGTTGCATTGAGTTGTGTGCATTGTAATCAGCTTGTGGCTGTTTAGATCAGATTTTTGCATATTAGCTAATTTCTAGAATTGCATTTTTGCTACAGCAGATCCGTGTTTTTATTCGTAAATCAAAAAATACAAAAATATTGCTTCTGGGTATTGCATAAATCTATGTGTTTGTAAGGGGCGCTTCATTTCTCTAGATTGCAGATTTTATTGTTGAGTATTTAATTTTTAAAAGGAAATCGCCCTTCTTGCTGGGCCGTACCATTTGATTTCCTTGGATTTCGTGCCATTAATTAATGTGAGCATTTTGAGTCCGTTTTCAGTGTTAATCTTGGGCACCATCTTCTAGGAATCGCATTGTATTTTGTTTCAGGAAGATTGATTAAGTTTTGAGTGAGTTACGAATGAATTTGTGAGATACAGGGCTGCTGTTCATGCATATAAAGATCCGGACTGTCAAAAATCAGATTATTAGGTTGGCCTTCATATTGCAGTTTCTGGTTTAATCTTCCTTATTCATTGAACGGAATTCAATAAGCATTGTTACAGCTCTATTACATTCTCAATTGTATTGATAGCAAGGCTTTGACTAATATTTTGTAAGCTGGCAGTAGTACTGACAGCAGATTATAATCTTGCTTATCATATTGTACCGTTCCTTTCTATTTCAGTAATTGCTATTGTAATTAGTTTATCTCCGCCCTATGGTAGCTACTTTCCCACCTCGGGTTAGCAAGCACATTCTGGGTGTTGAGAATTTCCAGTTTTCAGCATTTCCTTTCAAGCATTGAATTTTGTAATCACTCTGCCATATGGTCGCCCCTCACTCCATTCTGGATTGGGTAGCACATACTTGGTGTCGAGTTCCTTTTCAGTATTTAGAGTAGGAGATCCTTTGACCATATGCTCGCCATCATCGGCGCCATTCTTGGTTAGAGTTACAGCATAAGCAATTTGTTTTAGATCCTCTTACCAATGCTCACACCTTGCCCACATCGGGATCCTGGTGTACATTCTGGTTAGAGTTGCTTTTGCACGTTTTGGTTTATCTCCTAACCTTAACAGGTGCATTGATGTAATGTTGTAATTTGCAATTGTTAAAAATGTGAAAAAATTGGCTGAATATTTGGACCCTAAGTTTGCAATCAGCTTCATGCATTGAAAAATCAGATTTGTGTTTAGTAACACCTTCAAACTCTACATCTTCAAGAGCCATATGGTCTTCTAGCTCTTCTTCTTCATCACCGTCTCCTTGATCAAACATTATGGCAGCATCAAACTTGATCAATGGATCATAATTGTCCGTTATTCGAAAAGTTCCTGTAGCAACATACCCTTCTTTAGTAGTTGCAACCACTTCAAAGAGATCATTATGGAGCTTCGTTGAACAATCTTCTTCTTCGAAGACACCTCCTCCAAAAGCCACCTCACAACTTCCAATGCAATCTGATTTCTGATCTTCATCTGGATCAAAGGGAAATTCATCCCACAAAGGTTCTTTATCATACCTTGGTTCCAATACACCCGGATCCCAAATGCCAAGGGGTTGGCTGCAATGATCAACCGGAAAGAGATTTCCATACTCCACTTAAGGTATTGACTCAGAGAATAAGTCAACTCCTGAATCTCTTAAGCTGACTTCAAAAACATTTATTTCCCATGGTTCGGTTTGCTGGTCAAACCCAAGTCCAACAACGCCACCACAGAAATGGAGTGAAGAACCTTCTATACTTGATGTTTTGAAAACTTCACCATCCCTATCTTCTTCGGGACCTTCATGGAAAAGTATGTCGCCAATTACTTCATGTGGAACTTCAAGGGAAGTTGGGTCAGCAACAAGAAGAAAATCCTTCATCATCAAATCTTCAAAATGAGCATGCATGAACTCATTGGATTTGCCTCCAATATCACTAACATGTCCTTCATCTTCCTTTTCTTCACTGAACTCATCCCAAACAATAGTCCTACCAACATCTTCCGTGAAGTCATTTCTCTCAAGACCTTCATTGGATGAATCCTCATTGGGACTCAAGACTGTTGTTATGTTCTTTTCACCAAGCTGATCTTCATTACTTCCTATTACATGCAAGTCAAGGGAAGTATTATGGGGCTCTACCCTTAACTCTTCAGTTGCCAAGGTATCTTCATCAAACTCACGTTCATTTTGATGTGATATGTGCACCTTGCTTGTGCCATCTTCAATGCTAGATGACTGATTTTTCTCTTCAACTTGCATATTCGTGGGCTGCAATTCACAAATAGGCACTTCATCTTCTTCCTTCTTTGATTCTTCAACCAACGCTTGTTATGCTTCCCTTTTTACCATTTTCCTAATGTGGTCCACCATCTCTGACTTTTTGGGTCTCAGTAATGCCACACAATTCAAATGGGAATCAAATGAAACATTGTACCTATAATCATCTGGCATGTTTTGATATTGCTCATGGAGTATGGCAGCCTCATGTTCACATTGTCTTTTGTACTGTTTGGCATACTCAATGAAATCCCTTACGGCATCACTAACCTTTCCTTCCTCAGATACCATAGTTGAATCTGACTTCTCACGATCCCTGGACCTTAAAAAATGCAACATCTTTGAAACTTCTGAAAGCTAAACTGAACTTTGTTCTGGCCTCTGGTGTAGAAACTAATTTCTCTGTCATTCAACTGTCAACTAAACCTTGATGGGCACAGGATGGCAGGATGCATGGCTCTGATACCACTGTAATGAACCGGACCAAATTTTTTCTTTTAATGAGCAGTTCAACACAACAAGAACCCGTTAAGGTCAGCTCAAATCATAATCAGCAATTAAAGAAAAAGACTCAACACCACGGATGTGCTTTCCGACCCAAGTAGGGTAAGTAGCGACCATCTGGCAGAGTAACAAAAGTAAATACAATGCTGAAAGGAAGCTCAACCACTCATCCAGCGGGAGCGAATACAAATAAAGAAAGTGTTCTTCCCCTAAAAGCAGGCATCCACTTATTCAGTGGGAAAACAAGTGAAGTACAAAGCTTTAATTCCCTTCTTGGCGAAATACCATCCAAGAACTTAAATGTATAGTTCGTTCACCTTCCCTGGCAGTAAACAGTCCAAAGATTATTAGGTTTTGCTGCTCTAAGACTAAGTAAATTGCAGAATATAAGAATGACTGAAATAGTACTACTATTAGCAGCCTTACAATGCAACAATCTGCAGATTACCAAGTAATACAAGCTGATAAATCAAAGCAACAACTGATAGAATGTTGTTCCAACTTATTTGACTCCAC
The DNA here is from genome assembly GCA_007258455.2 of Sequoia sempervirens. Classification (NCBI taxonomy): domain Eukaryota; kingdom Viridiplantae; phylum Streptophyta; class Pinopsida; order Cupressales; family Cupressaceae; genus Sequoia; species Sequoia sempervirens. The sequence goes on from VDFB02203490.1 coordinate 21,522, forward strand.
AATACTAAGAGAACTACTCATGAACTGAACTTCTGGTAGTCTGATATAAAAACCAGCAATCTGGAAACACAAACCAGCAAGACAGTGTCCCACAGAACAACTCACAACTCACTCAAAACCTAACCAAATCACATGAAACTTGATGTAAATGAATCCTAGAATTATGACCATGAAATCAAGCCTGAGAAACTACTGACAAACTGTGATATTATTTTTTGGCACACACTCCAAGAAAGCCCAAAAAGAAGCAGCCTTCTAAGAGGGGCGATTTTACTCTATAAAATCAAAGACATCAAATTAAAATCTGCAACTTCTAGGAAAGGGGCGCCCTAGGTAGAGAAACTCAAGGGAAAGACACCCAGAACAATATTAAATTTATTCTTGGACTTATGAATAAAAATGTCTTCCAGTTGTGCTAGTCCTACAAACACAAAATCTGAAGAAATCTTCACAAAACTTCACAATAAGCTCTTTTTGCTTCCTCTGGATGAGAAGCAATCCCATTACCAGCTAGATGTTATCTTTCAAACACGTAACTGATCCTTGCTAGGAGGTATGCATTCCTCGAAGCTAATGTCTGGTTTCATTCCAGCAGCATAACAGTAGAGAAAAATATCAGATAATCCAAAGAAGAGAGGGAGCCTCCTTTTATAGACTGAAGAGAAGACTTTGGAGGCTTCTAGAAAGTACGCCCTAACCCAAGCAGTTTTTAGGTTTTAGTTTGACCAATTCTCCTTCATCAAGATGGCGTACCTCTCTTTGAGGGATGAAAATCACATTTAAAAATAAAATACTTCTTTTCCAAGGTTGGCGTCCATCTCCTTTTGAGCAAATAAACTTTAGAAAAATCACAATAAGTTCTTCATGAGAAAATAACCCTCAAGGTCCCCTTCTTTAAAACAACTTAAAGTCATATTACTAGGACAAGGGGTTATTTTATAAAATAAAACTTTATTGACTTTAAATAACTTATTTCTCCAAAATGAACCCCTTAAGCCAAAAATGAGAATTACCCAATGAACTGCCAGAAGAGGAAAGTTGACTGAGCTGGTGCTGACTGGACCACTGCTAAATATAGAATTTACTAAAAATAGTAAATTCAAGAAGTTGCTCAGAATGCAATGCATGCGCCACCATTGCGAAGCTCTCTGAAAACCCAGAAAGAATTTGCAAACCAAAATCCCAAACTCCAAGATGCAAACCCCTAAATCTTCAAAAGAACTCACCAAGCAGCCGGAAACCCTAATTCTACCTTTGACTAGCCGACAGCACACCGGGGATAGGCCATCAATCACTTAAAAGTGTAGTGCTAAAAATGGGGACATTACAGACCAAGTCGGTCTTGATACACAACTTTTTGAAAACTTCAAACACAAACTTGGGTCGTGTCTATCCAGTGGTCAATCTGAACACGTTGGAAGGTGTTAACAGCATTACATTGAAGAATCTTGAGCATTCCAAGTTGTTGGCAGTGGCATTTGTTCCCATCACAGCTTTCGATCTCGAGTTTATTCTTGCTTGTATCAAGCATTACAACTTGTCTACACGACAAATCAAATCAGCTGATGCGAGAGTCATCTACAGCCTTAAGCCGAGGGACGTGGAAAAGTGTTTTGCTATTCCTCCTCGTTCAAACAATTTCATTGTAGTCATTGAGGCTTGTGATAAGATATGGTATGAAGATAAAGAGCAATCACAGAGGAAAGTTGCTCAGAGATGATTAAAAATACAGAAGACCAACATGCCTAAAAAGGTTGGTCATGGCAAATTCAAGGATGAAGTTGCAATTTTGATAACTCTACTCAATCGGGTTATTGGTCAAGAGGAGGCTAATATTTTCCGACCATGGATGTTCTATCTCATTTCTAGGATCCTCGACGGCACAGAGCACTTTGACTAGGCCATGTTTATCAGTGAGTGCCTTCCCTAGCAGATTACTGGATTCTTCAAAATCCACAAGTTTCACATGGTGTCTTACTTAGTCTACTCGATTGCATCTCAAGGCAATTTTAGACACCTAAAGACTAACGGGACTCTTGGTGTTCAACACATTCACAAATATTACTCTCAGTTGGATTTTTCAAAAGCTAAACAAGATTTCAGGGCGGTGAATGATCACTTTTTCATGAAGACAATCAGAGATCTCGACAATGAAATGCACATCAAGATTTCACCAGAGGCAAAATCAGCGATGGAGAGTTGGGTGGATTGGTTCATTCAATTCCCCACTTTCACATATATTCGAGTCTATGGTTACGTCAAAAAGCCTCTAATGTTACCAAGGTACCCGTCAAACAAGGTCCTTTTCATGGAGTTTCTCAGACAAGCTCAACATGTTCACTCTTTTCTTCGAAATCGCCATAAGTCAGCAGTTACCTTTCCTTTTGGATGGGGTATTTACACATGCAAAATTGTCACGGATTGCAAGTTTATGACGATCGAGCTTGAGAAATTCAACCTCAAGTACCATATTGAGAGGCATTCATATGATCCTTTGGGTCATTATGCAACTAGGTTGGAGCCAAGTATGGCACACAAGCCAACACTTGAGGATTTTTGGGCTAATTGCGAGGATGAATTTGAAGTCCGTCAACGTCACTACTGCAGACTTACTATTGCTCAGCTTGCTAATTTCTTATCAAAGGATGTTTAGGGTTTGTCAGATGATGACGGAGAGGTTTTGCTTAGTTAAAGATCAAGTTGCTCGCCAGCTAGATTGGTACGCCAAAGAGAGTACTTCCATTGAGGACGTGTCAAAATCAGTTATCAAAACCAACATGCAGTTCTTGGAGAGTAAGAGAAGGCACAAGACAATTCCAGTCACGGAGGGTTCTCTTCACTACCTTCTATCTCAAGGTCAAGGCCTCAGGTTAAGGTTATCTTGAAGCCGCCTAAAGGTGTTAGACTCAGAAGAAACACAAAGGGGAGGAGTACTGGCAAACGAAAACAAAAATAGGTAGAAAGGGTGCCTGAAGTTCCAGTGGAGAGAGTTATACAAGCTAAACCACATCTTTCACCTCCTAGTTTGCCAGTTTCACCACATTCGCCTCTTATTGATATAGACTCGAAGCCAGAACCACCAGTTCAAGGAACATCAGAGACAGTCAATCCACCATAGGTTGATACAGTCTCTCCTCGAGCTGATAATATTGCTCATTCATGTTGGCTCAAGAAATCTTTGGGAAGACAAAGGCGAGAGCCTTCATATCACCTTGATTTGTCTGAGTTTGGTGACCCTTATCAGGGGAGGTCGAACAAGAAAATCAAGAAGCAAGTGCACATTGAGAAGACTCTGAAATCATAGATCGTCATAGAAGTTGCTACGCCACTAGAGGGTAAAAGCCTGGATGAAGTTGAGGTTGGTGATTTCACCTTCATCAAAGCAAATCTTGGCAGGACCACTCGAGAGACAAATGTGAGCCTCCTCAAGATTGTTACAAATAATCTAGAGGAGCGTGCCATGAAAGACGGTGAAGATAAGGTGCTTCTTAAGGCTGAAATCAGGCAACTTCGACAATATATTTCTGATTTTGTTCATGGGAATTCGAGCAGAGCACCTGTTCTTCCACAAAGCACACCTGCAAAACAACAGAAGTTGGATCAATTAGTCAATTGTGGTAAACTTCTGGACAACTGGGTTGAAAACTTCATTGTTACAGGTCAGCATCTTCTCGCAGAGTTGTTACAGGCGCACATTGAGAAGACTCTGAAATCATAAATCATCATAGAAGTTGCTACGCCACTAGAGGGTATAAGCCTGGATGAAGTTGAGGTTGGTGATTTCACCTTCATCAAAGCGAATCTTGGCAAGACCACTCGAGAGACAAATGTAAGCCTCCTCAAGATTGTTAAAAATAATCTAGAGGAGCGTGTCATGAAAAACGGTGAAGATAAGGTGCTTCTTAAGGCTGAAATCAGGCAACTTCGACAGTATATTTTTTATCTTGTTCATGGGAATTCGAGTAGAGAACCTATTCTTCCACAAAGCACACCTGCAAAACAACAGAAGTTGGATCAATTAGTCAATCGTGGTAAACTTCTGGATAACTGGGTTGAAAACTTCATTGTTACAGGTCGACATCTTCTCGCAAAGTTGTATCAATTGAGAAGTGAATGCGCATGGACTTCGTCAAGGGATCTAGCAGCTCAAGATTGCAATAGCAGAGGGTTTGGTGAAGGATCGTGTTCTCATATCTCAGTTAGCAATTGCATACGACGCCCTGGAGGTAGAAGAAGAGAAGAGGAAGATCTTCACTTGGAGAGAGCAACACCTTTTCAAGATGGAGACATGTGAGAGAATCACTACCACGTTGAATACGCTCAAGGAGAGCGTCACTAGAGCTCTCAAACTCATCAGCAGCTTTGTTACTCACATCCCATGCCGTTATCATCTTGAGGATGGCACGTATGTTGAACTTGATGTAGTACAGGCTGAGTTTGAAGGGTTAGTTCGTGATACTCTCAAGGGAGACCCTGTGAAGTCTAAGTTGGATCAGATTTCAATGATGACAACTAGTTTCAAAAAGGCAACTGAAGAAGTTAGAGAATGCATGGGAGCAATCAGAGATGGTGACGGGGAGTTGAACAGACACGTTATCATCGTGGACAGCGTCAAAGTACCAGAGGATGAGACAATCGACCAATGTTTGGATGAGGTGTTAGATCGTGATGATCTGGAGTGATACATCAGTTGGAACCTGCAATTATTTTTGAGGATAGAGTCAGGAGCAGCAGTTAACTCGACTTTCAGTCTTGTTGATGCGTGTTTTATGACACACCGAACACTCTAGAATAAAGAGTCCAAAGACGCTCTATCCTCTCTTGAAAAACTACCTCTTATGCTAAGATTGCTAGAAAGGTCATACGGTAATTCCAATGTTTCATTTGGGGGGATGGTAAAGCTCAATGGATGATGTGATATGCTGATTTCACAAAGGGACCTTGGATAATGAACTACTCAAAAGTAGGGATTTAGATTAATTTGACGTTGAATGCTCTTGTATTTTTTTGGGGTTTTCGATTTTGAGATAAAATAAAAGGAAAAGGGACGAGGGTTTAGAAACTAGACTTATGCCAAACTACTCCTATGAACTTAAGAGACAAATGTTGGATATTGGAATTTAAACCAATCTTTGCTTTGCCAAGCACAATGACTACAACTAGACAAAGATGGTGCAATCTTCAATGGGATTTACGAACGATGTCCTATTACACAATACCACCATCAATTTGAACAATGCATATAGGTAATAGAATTCAAGTTAAACAGTTTCAAAGTTCAGACTAACCTTGCACATCAAATTGAAAATCATTCAATTGAAAAAGGTATGAACTAATTTCACTATTTTCAACACTATCAATCTTTCATTCATCTAAAAAACTAATTTACTTTATTGAAGAAATTATGAAACCATGCAAGCTCTCAAAATAACAAATGCTCAACTCTGAATCAAATCATTATTTGAATAGCACTAGTAGCAACAATTTCACAAGTCTCCTCGAATGAATGAAATGCGTGGGGTTTATATAGGCACCCCAATTACAAAGCAACGGCCCAAATTGATTTGAGATCAATGGCCAAGATTATTTCAAGAAACCCTAACCCTAAAAAGCATAACCAACTCAATGGACACATGGCACAAGGAGGACGAGCCACTTGGAGTGTGGAAAATAATGACACCTTGCAAATTACTCGAGCAAATGGGAATCAAAAATGCAATTCCCTTTGGCCTGCTCCCTGGCTGCAAATGCAAGAAATTTTGTTAACACCAAATCGAGCTCCTCCATTGATATGCTTGGCATAGAATCTAGTTGCACTCCCATTATGTCCAAGGTTTCAAGGCATTGAGTGAAAGTACTTTCCCATCTACCTTCTTGTTTCTGAAAGTTATCCATGAAGGTCAAAAGAGAGGACATGTCATCAAGCTGATTTTGTGTGATAATCTGCATTTCCTTGAAGTAATTATTCATCACACTTTTCTTCAAACCTTCCAAATCCAAGCCATCTGCATTGTGATGCTCCTACCCTGTTAATCCTTCAAGAGAGGTGAGGATTTTAAACTGTATTTTCCCAATTGCATTCTGTGCAACAGCACACTCTTCCTTCATTCCATCGTATGTTTTCCTCTTAGCCAACAAGGAATGATACCATCTACTGAAATCATATGAGGCTCCTTCCTCAATAACACCTTCTTGGATCAATAGCTGCAGGGATACTTCCTTTAAAACCTTCAAACGAGGTATTGCTTTGTCATTCACGTACTGGAAGTCTTCCCAATTGTCTTCAATTTGGCCAATTTCAGTCATAAGCAAGGCAGATCTATCATAAGTCTGAGCACATTTCTCCAAGAATTGCTCCATCTATTTTGAGATATTGTTGACCCAACTCCTGGTCGCTTGGCTTGTGATCCTCATAGCTTCAAGAGTGTCAATGCATTCCGGAGGAAGGGATGACGGTGGGATAAAAGCTTCAGCCTCTTGGCACAAAGGGGCTGTTAGTTATTGAATGTACTCTATTAGCCTCAAATTTTCTAACTCTAGTATTTCCTTCTTCTCCTCTGTTTTGTCAAACTTCTCCTTGATGGCCTTGGTAGTGTCTGCTAGCACATGGAAATCTTGATCTATCGTGGTTGGCCCAATGTCCAACGTTGTAACATCATAATCCATAGGAGTAATCTGGTCTCTAGGCTTGTCAACTTTTGGGATTGCAACTTGTAAAACCATGGATCCTGCATCATTCCTGATAATTTGAGAGTACTTTTTAGGCTTCTTTGGCATTTTAGCTTTGCCAATCCTCTCTAAGAAGTCCTGCATGCTTTCAACTCGTTGAACTTCATCTAGTGGTTTAGACTTCTTCATTAAACTCTCAGACAACCAAGATGGGATAGTGGATAATTCCATCCCATCTTCCAATTGAATATCATCATCACACTCTTTTAAGGCAGAAATTATTTCATCTCCCAGCTCCTAATTGTTTTCAAAGATCCCAGTATCTCCCATGCCTTCAATCATCAACGTATCATCTCCTTCCAAACACTCAGTGAAGGTTTGCTCTTGGACAAAATCCAGCGGTTCCAACTCTTGAAATTCAACCTCTTGTTCATGGTTTGGTTCAATCTCAGCAATGGACACCTCTTCTACTACTCTGATAGATAAAGTACTTGAAGATGATGGAATTTCACTCACCTTTTGCTTCTTACTCTCCAATTCTTTGCTAGCTGCTTCCTTTTCCTTCGTTTGAAGGTCTTCGATCATTGCTTTCCTCTTGCTTGCACATGGGAATTCATCAGGACCTTCTCCAACTGCTTCCCCTTGACTTTCTTCATTGCTCAGTGTGGCATAGGTAAGGGAAATTCCTTCTTTTCTCAATTTGCTGATCTGATTATCCACCCATTCCCTTGAGTACGCTACAATGTCCTTCATCAATATATCCAAATCAGTCAACTCAGGATGTATCCAGTTGGGCAACAAGATAGGCTTGTTCTTTTCCTGTTCAAATTGAGGATGTACGTAGTCTCCATTGTCC
>VDFB02203494.1:0-20610 GCA_007258455.2 Sequoia sempervirens
TGAAAAACATAAAAGATTATGCACTATTTAGATTTGGTGGTGGCAGCAAATATAAAATGAGATTGGTATCATGAAAGACCTAAAAATAAAGTCCTATGGAAAATTTCTATGGAAAAACAAGAGAAAATCATAGATGAGTTGCAAAAAAGAGAGGATGCAGATGGTACAATGCAATAAGTAATATAGGTAAATATAGTTTTAGCTTTATATTGTCCTTTTAAATAGATTAAATACATGTTTTGATATTGGTCAAGTGTGTTATTAGTTTAAATTGATTTAAATTGTCCTTTTATAGATCCTTAAGTCATCATCACAAAAATGAGATTCCATGCAGATTCAACCTAGACATGGAATAATTGGTAAAAATAGGTAATTATTAGTTAAGTTATATTTAAATACATGTTTTGATTATATATTGATATTGATTGTACATTAATAATTAAAATTGATTTATTATCCTTTTTTGTATCCTTAAGCCATCATTGCATTAATCTCATACTTTGAAACAAAATGAAGAGGATGCCTAGATTCAACCTACACACATGTGTGGAATACTTTTAAATATAGGTACTTGAGTTGTGTACATATAGATAGTTTTATATAAATTAAAATATGTATATTTTGATGATTTCATTGATATTGCTTGTACCTTTTTGATATCAAGCGTGAAGACCTACTACATTCTAGGCACAAGTTTTAGATGTTCTTGAGATGGCATAACCAAATTTTGTAAACATTTTTTTGAGATGGCATATATGTACATGTAAACAAAGATTTTGGATTACCCAAGGGTTCCTCTAACTCTTCTAGGTTTTCATCTAAAAGGAGAGGAATTGGGGCCAAAATGCAATGTAAACATTCAAAGATTAATGTAAAATGGATGGAATATGTCTAAATTCAATGATCTAAGAGTAGAAAAATAATGAAATCTATTGATTACTAATGCAAATTATTGAAATGCAAGTTGTTTGAAAACACATTGTGGTATGCAAACATGTGATAAATGATGTAGAAATGCAAAAAAAAACTTGATAGAAAGCTATGAAATAGAATGTATGTACCTGGAGGTTGAAAAAGGATGGAATGAAGGTCTAGAATCTTGATAAAACTATTGTAGAAGTTGACTAGGACACTTGTGCCAATCTAGGTGACTTAGTCCTAGATCTAGAAAAAGTGCTCCAGAGCCCATTTTGGCCAAATGGGTGCCTGAATTTGCAAAAATCACTGAAAGGAATATACAGTGGGACTAATTCATCATTAGTGGTGACTTAGTCCACTTCTGTCTTTTTGGAAATTTGAAAGAGGAAGCAGAAGCCTTCGGTCTACACTTCAGTTCATCATAGGCGTTTGCTTCTAAAACTCAGATTTTTGGGCCTGAAAGTGACTTGGATATTTTGGATTAGGAAACAAAGAAATATCTTCAACAAGTATTCAACCTAATCTTTAATGATCTTCAAACCCTCAAAGTACCTAAATCTGCAAACATACAAAGAAAGAAGGAGAAAATATTGATTGCTAGGGCATGGGGGTTTGCCTTGGTCAAACCCCTTTTTAGGCAATTAAACTGAAATGGAGAAATAATGTAATGAAGCATGAAACATTGGAGTTAATACCTTTCCATGATGATTGATATTGAATTTCTACAACAAAAGATGGAGAATCTACCCTTGACTATCTTAAGAAGCTATCTTGATGACTTGGAATGATAAAACCCTAACTTGCTTAAGAAGAATGTTGAGTGATTGAGAAGATTGATTGATGGAATGAATGAATTAGTGAAATGAGAGGGAAAAACATTTATTTATACACAATTATGCCCTAATTCCTAAAAATACCTCATCACAGGTGGACCTTGGGTCTGAAGGAATAAAAACCTGGAAGAATTTTAAATTAATTTTGATTTTTGAGCCAAATGGGACTAAGTCACCATCAATGGCGACTTAGTCCACTTGGGAATTTTTAAGTGGGTGTCAGGAATTGTGATAATTTAAATAATTTTTATTAGGTTCTTCTTCAACAAGACAATTAATTAAGGCCTGCAAGTGCATAAAGGGGCCATTTAAAGCATAAGAAAGGTGTAATATTGATGACAAGCCTAGAAAAGTGTGAAATTTTGTCCTTACAACACTTTGAAATAGGCTTGGTAAGGATATTTAGGTGAATTATGATATTATGATCCTAGAAAGTGTGAAGATGTGTTACAACACCTTTTACAAGACATCAATAAATGTATGTTATTCAGTTTGCAAGGGCCCAAGACTTAATGTGGATGTGTAAAACACCTCACAACAATAAATCAAGGCCTCATTAAGCTCAATTTGTCATCAATTATTCCCAAATCAAGCAAGCAAAAAGGGATACTATTTTTGTGTCCACAAGACATACATACTTACACAATTAGACACTTTTGTACAAATTACAAATACATGTACATACACAATTACACCTCTATGTAATTTATGTATCAAAAATAAATATTCTATATTTTTTTCAAATGTGCATGTTTTCCTACTTTGAAATGTTATATTTGATTGTATAATCATTAAATATCATGTATTAATTATTGTTAAACCACTATATCCTAAGATGTCATATTAGGACTCTTAAGATGTGTTGTATTAGCACATATCCTAAATATTATATTTAATTATATCATTTGTTATGATGACTCACCCTAAAGTATAATACTTGTTTATATCATTTAATATTTATACTTAATTATACTCTCCTTTTTTGATCCCTCTTAGACATACCCTAAGACGGTTCTATTAGCACATATCCAAATATTATACTTAATTATATCATTTGTTATGATGAGTCACCCTAAAAGCAATACTTGCTTTATATCACTTAATACCTCTATACTTAATTATACTCTTTCTTTGATCCCCCTTAGATATCCCTTAAACGCAGTCGATAACACATATCCTAAATATTATACATTATATCATTTTTTTATGATGTGAGTCACCCTAAAGTATATAATACTTGGCTTATCACTTAATATTTACAATTTAATTATACTCTTGATCCCCCTTAGGACATCCCCTTAAGATGTGCTCTTTCAGATTAACACATATCCTAAATATTATACTTAACTATATCATTTGATATGATGACTCACCCTAAAATATAATACTTTTTTATATCACTTAATATTTATACTTAATTATACTCTCATTTGATCCTCTTAAGACGTCATATTAGGACCCCTTAAGACATCCCCTTAAGATAACCTATAAATTAGTGTTGGATGCTATTATTTGTTTTGACAGCTTATAAATTAGTGCTTTTTATGGAACATGAGGTCAAGAGGACTTTTATGTTCTTAAGTTTTCTCTAGCACTTTGCATGATTTGTAAATATGGGACTACATGATTTAATTTCAAAACTTTAGCCTATTTTTGGATAATTAAGTTCTTTAATTCAATGTTGTAAAAGAATTAGGAAATATGGTGTATGCTTATAGAACAACTTTTTTGGAAAAACTCATTGCATTTTGATTGGTATTTATGTTTAGCTTATAGAATTTATTAATGGTTTTGTTCTCTAATCTTTTATGGTATTGTTTATTTCTTAAATTCATCCATTGTGGTATATAAACGGATTGCTTTTGTTTGTAGATTATGATTTATTGACTAATTATTGATTGACGTGAATTGAATAAGTTCATTGACTAATTATCACTAATTATTGAATGTACATATCATGTATATCATGTATGGGATCACTAAATTTGTAATGTATAAATATTAAAATGTCATATTAATTTCAACTTTGATTTCATATTTATATTTAATTTCACATTAATGTCCTATATTAATGTCTTGACTATGAACATAGAATGCATAAATTTACATGTGTAAATTAAAATTGAAAATCAACAATAAAGTCCACATTACTTCACAAATACACAAGCTAATTTTGTCCTCAATATAATAGTTTACGAAACAAAGTCCAATCATAAAGTACGAACCCACAGAACCACAAAGTCCAAACGTTACTCTGGACCCAAGCTTGTTATGTAAAGTCCAATAGAGCACAATATAAAACAAATACGTAGTAGATGAAACAATCAAATATGCAACACATAAACTCACAGTTTAGGTCTTGCATCATCTCCCCATAATTATAAAGAACTGACTGCTAGCTGCAGCCAACCAAAGATCCAGAGCCCAACAAGAAAGCAATAAAAGCAGTAGAGATAGAATATGACAAGAATAAACTATATTCACCGTCAATGATATGAGAGTTATAATTGATTACAATGAGAGAGACCCTTGGTTATATATAGCCAAGGTGAGAACATAGAAGTGCATAATATTAAGACAAGTGTTGTAATCTTGGCGACATGAGACACCAATGAAAGGTTATCACTCCATCTAAAGTGGAAAAAGATAATGTGATAATCTCCACAAAAGGTGGATCTCCCACAAAAGGTGGAAAGATAATCACATGATGTGTCCACAAAAGGTGGAAATGATAAAGTAATGAGATGTCAACTCCACCAAAGGTGGAAAATCTCCAACAACCTCCTATGTGGTCCCTAAGTAAACTTAAGTAAGGTGTAATCATGACCTAGGACAAGGTACAAGACATTTAATTACACCAACACCCCCCCTTAAGTGCAACTTAGGGAGAATATACACAAATGCAAACAATGCAAGATGGGTCCCGACTACTAGGCCATGTTAGGTACCCATGTACACACAATGCAATCTCTCATAAAGCGGAGAAAGATAGAAAAACCCAGTGGGAAAAAACTACCCCCCAAAAGAGAGATACAAAATAAGAATCATGCTCTAGGAAGGATAAAACCTCAAGTGAGGAAAAAGTCCCCCCCATAAGAGATAGTCCATGCAACCCCCCCTCAATGGAGAGTCACTGCTCAAATGTCACAATGTCAAGAGTCCCCAATCTAAACTGAAGAAGGAGAGAATGTAGAACAATGTGAAAGCTGAAGTAGAGCAGACCAAGGATGATGATGAGTCCTCCAAATGTTGTTCCAAAAGAAATGCCAAACTATGCAAAGCACTGATGGAAAGAATCAGGTACAACTGCAGAAGATGCCACATAACTGGTGACTGAGCTGAATCTGTCAACTCAAGAGTAACTGCAGAATCTGTCGATGAAGAACTGTAAAAGAATCCACACTGCAACAGGAATAAGGTCGAAACCAAGAAGACAACTGCGTGAGCATCAACTGAATGCTCAATAATAGCATATTGGTACAATCCATGTCTCACTGGAGCCATGCACAATTTGTACAATCCAAGTCTCACTGGAGCCATGCACCAAGTCTCTGGATGTAGAACCAAACTTCTAAAGACAAGTGGAGTGCTTCCAAAATAAGAAGGTCTATATGGTGATTAGTCCATCTCACCGAAATGCATGGGTAACCAGCCGCTGCATACGCTGAGTATATAGGAACTAACACTAGATACATAGATCAATCCAAAGAAGCATACAAAACATGACATAGTACACTGAAATAGAAAGATTGTGGCACTTTATTTTAGTGCGATTACAACATTAGAAAGAGGAGAACTACAATCATCATGATGCAAAACTAGAAATGCTGATGAAGAAGCCAACCAAAGGTGCCTCGAAGCAGAAGACCGTGAAGAAAGCCCTCCAGGTGGATGTCGGTAGGAGCAACTGACCCCTGTTGACTGCCGATTAGAGGAACAAATGGTCCAAGGCAAGGCTCGATCGGGAGGCAAAATAATTTCTCCAATTTTGCTTATTAATGCATGATTTTTTAAAAAAAAAAAACTTAAAAAGTTTAATTTAAAAACATTATTTTATTAGAGAAAAAACTTTATTATTTATTAGGAGAAAAAATTTATTATTTTAAAAAAACTTAAAAAATAATAATAATAAAAGTTTTGTTTTAAAAAGCTTTGAAGTGGACTGGCTCTGGGTGGGGCTGATAGGAGGGCCGGCCACTGCGAACGGTCGGGCGGCTTGGCGTGGTGAGCGGTCGTGGATCCCCGGACGCCACCAATCGGACTCATGGGTATATAAGATCAAGGCCCCAGGCTTAGCATCTTTTCTTTTTAATTTTTATAAAAACTTAAAAAGGAATTTTTACAGATTCTTTTTAAACTCAATTTTTTATAAAGATTTTAAAAATAAAAACTACAAAATTTGTAGAAAATTAAAATGTTTTTTAATAAAAATGAAAATCACCAAGAGTAAAGGTAGGTCAGTATCGTCTCACTGGCTAAAATTTTTGCCCAAGAGCAACTTGTTCGATCTCGTGACGACGGTAGTCGATTTATGGGCTTTTGGATCTTCTGAGCACGATGGCTAGGTCCTTTTTCGGCTGAAAATGCTCCAAAGTGGTAGCTACCTCTTGGATCTGGTAACCACCTCCAATCTTCAACCCTTTGCAGATTTGGCCTCCAATGTCCAACTGAGATGAAAAAAAAGGAAAATCTGACTATTTCGGACACTCCGGACGCAATGGCGAGCTCAGATCTGATGCAACAAGCTCCCAAAATGCACCTAACACAAGGCCAAAAATGGAACCCTCCAAGAATCTCTCCAAATGACTAACTAAAGGCACTCCAAAAGCTCTGATACCATGTAAGAATTGGCTATGAAGGTAGCCACCCAAGATCTAGAGGCCTAATAGAAAGCACAAGCATAAGAGAGATAGAAACAAGATGACAAGAATAAACTGTATTCAATGTCAATGATATGAGAGGATTGATTACAATGAGAGAGACCCCTTGGTTATATAGCCAAGGTGAGAACATAGAGGGCATAAGATTATGACAAGTGTTGTAATCTTATGACATGAGACAACAATGAAAAGTTATCACTCCATCTAAAGTGGAAAATATAATGTGATAATCTCCACAAAAGGTGGAAAGATAATCACATGATGTGTCCACAAAAGGTGGAATGATGGGTAATGAGATGTCAAGTCCACCAAAAGTGGAAAATCTCCAACAACCTCCTATGTGGTCCCTAAGTAAACTTAACTAAGGTGTAATCAAGACCTAGGACAAGGTACAAGACATTTAATTACACCAACAATAATCAAGAGACCTCTTCACACCATGCAGACTACATGGATGACCTAAAACATTCTATACAAGAGAAAGATGAAATCAAATGTAAGACAATGAAAAATGATTTAATGACAATTTAATTTATAATTCATCATAAAATAAAATTACCATCATATCTAGGCCTGGATGCTCTTGTGCACCTAGACCAACCTTTAAATTCTTTGAATCAATCTACATAAACAAGACAAAGAAAGTTGAAATTAGATGTAAATCTACAATTAAAAATGATTTAATTTAATTTAATTTATAATTTATCATATTTAAATCGTACCATAATCTGAGGTTGTGTACCCTCTACTCCAAGACCTGTTTGTACATGCTCAACTACAACATGTGTCTCATGCTATAAAAGAAAAACAATTTAACATGTATGAGCTCATATATAGATATATATATTCATATATATTCAATTTTAAATTTAATTAAAGTTATTCACAACCATGATATTTGGAGCCTACTTTGCATGTCCTCTTGGAGGTGTAACTATGAATAAGTCATGGCAGAAAGTCTCACTAACAAATTCCTACAAGATCAAATTTAAAGCATGTATACTTGAATTAGGTTAAAATATATATATTCAAGTTTGCACATTTTGTGTAGAAATTTTTTTAAACAACCTAAAATTTAGAGGCCTCATGAGTAGTAGCAATATCTAAAGTTTGTTTGATGCCCATTCTCATTGTCTTATCAACCTAGACATTTAACACTTCTAATATTTACAAGTGTACATGCACATTTGATATATAGTGAACTCAAAATTCACAATTGTAACTAGATAGTAATGTAAGCTAAAAAATTTACAATATAAATGTACCTACCCCTTATCTATGACATTTGAAATATGAGGAGCACTCAACAACCTCTCAGGTGGAATCGACGCAGAAGTCGATTGAATCCCTTGAACCAACATAAATATTTAAAACATATGTTCATGATTGAATTATAAATTTAAAACTCAAGTTAAAAATTATTTCATATATAATTTAAAAAATTGAAATCAAAATACCCCATAAGGGTTGCTGACTAGGACTATGTTGACATATGTGTACTCATGGTGTAGATGTTTGCTCCATCACTAGTGTCATCTATACACAACACAGTTTGATTGTTAAAATGTATTGAAAATTTTGTTTTAATACATATGATTCATTAAAATTCTTATAAATTCAACATGTAGATGCATATTTATACATGTGTCACATTATCCTCAGGGTGATGGTCTGCAATAAGAAATTCTACAAATGAACTAAGGCGACCAAATGATCCACCAAAATCTCCAAGTCCACCCAAACTAGGTGTGCCCTGATCGAGTCCATAGCATATCTAATAGCAACTATTACATACATGTCATCTCGACACCTATGGAGTGGTACTAGGACCAACTCCATAAGACACTCCATCATCATGGTATCTATGCTCCCTACTCACTATCATAGAAGCATGTTGATCAAGGTCTCCTGCAAGCATACTAAGGGATCCTAATGTCGATACCACCACATGTCAATGCAAAGGTACGAGAATGGTAGGACCAAGAGGAGCAACAAGGGGTTGCACATGCATGGGGCATTGGGGTTCAACCCCTGCCTCTAAACTCTATTGTGGCATGCTATCACCAACACCCTGAAATGATTTAAAATCAAAATAATTGGGATTTTGCTCCATAACAAACTCTACATATAGTTTCCTCAAAAAAAATAATGGGACCTCCATATTAGCATGTGGTGGACTATCAAATACCATATACCATTGATCCCAAAAATGTGCACTCATGTGGGGATGTATACACCACCTCATGGATATTCTAGATTTATTGGGAGGAATGGGTTGTTGAGTATTAGGGTCGATAAAATAAGGGGCTAGATGGGATTTTATTACTTTTAGGTCTAAAATTTGTTTATATGAGAGACCATCTACACAAAATTTCCTCATCTCCTCTCTTTCTTTTCAATGCCTATCTAAATCATAATCGATAGTCCTAATGGCATCCATAACATTTTGCATAGAAGATGCAAAATGTCTCATGTGTGGTGGAATCAATGCTTGATTTTTCATAGCATTTATTTGGTTTTGAATGGATGCCACTTGATCATTTATATGTGCTCGCAAGTGAGCCTCATCAGATCCAACAGATAGTGGAGGTTGCTGTGGTGTTGGATTGATGATATAATCAATGCTAAATTGATCCATGATATTAGATATGTGTTCACCTACATTAAATTATACAAAATTTTCATACAAACTTACAATAAATAGTTAAATTTGAAATGTACTAGAAAATTTATTTAAATATGATGTGCATACATATACATACACATACATACATTGATTGAACTTGAGCATGTGCATACAAATTTCAAAATTTAACATGTACATACATTTAAAATAAAAAATATGGTGCATAATTTTCATGCATCCATCATTCAACTAAACTATGTGTACATACAAATTTAAAAACTTTAAGATCTATAACTATGCAATTTTAATACATGTACATACTAAAAAATAAACTTGAAACATTCACAAAAAGTTCATTTATGTCTAACGCATATATATATATATATATATATATATATATAACATTTTTCCAATAGTAGAAATCGTGATCTAGTAGATAGTCATAAAATATATACGATTATAAATTCATCATTATAAGTTCATAAATTCATTACTAAAAATATCCATCCAACCAAAATCATAAATTTTTCATTAAAGATATGCATCCAACCAAATTCGTAAATTCATCACATAAAATATCTGTCGAACCAAATTCATAAATTCATAACTATAAGATCATTTTCTTAATTTATAAAATGTTGTGGCTCTCTACATCTCTTCATTTCTTTGTGTTTTCCTTTTTAGAATTGGAAGTTCTCCTCTCCTCTATCCATCATCAATGCTCATCTAACATCCCATCCATATCCCTAACAACATCAATAAAATTTTGCATCCTAGATGCAATCATCCTCAAAGGTGGTGTGATACATTCTTCATTTTGAATAATGTTGATTTGATCCTAATTGGATCTAACATTGGCATTGATTCATGCATGCAAGCTTGCACCATTAGTTTCAGGTGGTGGAGGTGGGGGGTTATGAGGTGGAGTGGGTGCAGGTGGAGGTGGATTATGGATATTATTGAATTGATCCATGTGATCTCTAAGATATAAGTGAACTTGCATTAGATTTGTAATTTCAAAATGTATGATACCTGTTTAGGAAATACCCTTAAACAATTCCATATAAATGGCCTAATTGAATACAAATGATAAAATGTGTAAGCCTCATTTATGTCTAAGGCATGTTACTTGAATGAAAAAATAATTAACTATTAATATAGGACAATTTATGAATGCTTTAGGGAACTTATGGTTTAGAGTTTAGGATTTAGGTTTTCGGGTAATAGGATGGCTTAAGGGGATCTATGTAGTAAGATCCTAGTACGAAATGACATGGCTTAAGTGAATAAAATTTGGTGAAGTTACCCAAGGAAACCAAATTTCATTGAGGTCCTAGGTCAAAATGATGGTCTAGAGTTTAGAGTTTAAGGTTTAGGGTAATAGTATGGCTTAAGGGGATCTATGTAGTAAGGTCACATGACAAAATGACATGGATTAAGGGAAATTTCATATTAGGACCCCTTAAGACATCATTTTATGGTTTAGGGTGATAGGATGGCTTAAGGGGATCTATGTAGTAAGGTCCTAGGACAAAATGACATGGCTTAAGGGAACAAAATTTGGCAGAGTTTCCTAAGGAAACCAAATTTCATTTTAAGGTCCTAGGACAAAATGAATGCTTTAGGGTTTAGGGTTTAGGGACCTTAGGGTGAAGTTTGGGCGGCCCTTGGAATAATGGACATGCAAGTTAGTGAACAACATTTTCTTGTGGAAAAATTTATTGAGATAGCTCTTGTTTCGACTGACCAACCTAGATCATGAAATCTCATTCTTATTATAATCTTGCACGATCTTATTATTGTTAAATTTGGTTGCCTTGGGAAACTTCACCAAATTTTGAGAACTTATTTGATCCCCTTAAGAAATGTCATATTAGGACCCCCTAAGACATTGATTTATGGTTTAGGGTGATAAGATGGCTTAAGGGGATCTATGTCTAGTAAGGTACTAGGAAAAAATGGCATGGCTCAAGTGAATAAAATTTGGTGAAGTTGCCCAAGGCAACCACATTTTATTAAGGGACTAGGAAAAAATGATGGCTTTAGGGTTTAGGGTTTAGAGTTTAGAGTTTAGGGTCTAGTGTAATAGGATGGCTTAAGGGGATCTACATAGTAAGGTCCTAGGAAAAAATGACATGTCTTGAGGGAATAAAATTTGGAGTTGCCTAAGGCAACCAAATTTCATTTTAAGGTCCTAGGAGAAAATTAATCCTTTAGGGTTTAGGGTTTAGATTTTAGAGCTCAAGGTTTAGGGTTTAGGAAACTTAGGGTGAATTTTAGGTGGCCCTTGGGATAATGGACTTGAAATTTATTGAATAACATTTTCTTGTAGAACAATTGATTGAGATAGCTCTTGTTTCGACTAATTGGTGCAGGGGCATCATGTCAAGTCATGTAAATAAGGTCTTAAACTTGGTTTTAGGTTGAATGTTGGTATGTTGAGTATTATTTGGTCTAATAAGGTCATAATAGACCATTATTTATGTAATTTGAGTAATTTGGGATCCATTTTGTGGGTATGTGTAGGATCATCATGGAAAAAATAGGTCCTTAAGTGGTGAAAAATTCAGAAAAATCATAGTTAGGCAACTTGATGTAAAAATTTGAATAAGTTATCTATATTATTTCAAAAATATGTAAGAATAGAATTTGTAGTAAATTGAATTTAGTTTCTAAACTACTAGTTTGTTTTTTTTAAAACAAAATCTATTTGGTAAAAATTTGAAATTTCAATGCAGTAGTACTTAAATTTCAGGGAAACAAATAAGTAGGTGTCTATCTGACCACCCTAACCACAATAAAATGATAATATTTTTTTATAATATTTTAGATATAAGTAGAGGACTCATGTCCCGATGTGATGCATTTTTTTAAATTTTTTTCCAAGTAAATAATTAATTATGATTTTTTTATAACAACTTTAAAAAAATATAAAACTCGTATGTCTAACCACCTTAACTTGGTCAAAACTTCATGAAATTCAATTTTTTTTAATCCTATAGTATACAAAGCATAGAATGTGACACATGTTTCAGATTCAAAAAATGTGATACTGTTTGAAACTTGTAGATGATTTTCAATCAGCCTATCAATCAGGACTTTAGTTGTAATTCAAATAGACAATGAATAATAATTATTCATGAAATTCAAAGTAAAGCATAATTTATATTGGTGGAAAGCTGAAAATCTCCTTTAAAAAACTCTTTTCATTTCATTAATTTTGGGTTAAAAAAAGTCATCAGCCACATACCCTACAAATACCCATCATGATCCTACGCATACCCTTGTAAAGGGTGTAAAAACTTGAGAAAGTTGTTAAAAAAGAAAAATGGTAATGTTGCAAAAATGAAAATATTGGAAGCCCAACAGTCAAGTAACTCAAAAGGTAGTTTGAGTTGGTTTTGTTAGCTGATTTTAAGAGGGAAAAGTTTAAATATACTTCATAAATTCGATGTAAGCTCTCTATTGAAGTTTTGTTGAAGAAAAACAGTAAAAAGCCATTATTTCTATGTGCATTTTCCGGTAATCTGCTGCTCCCAAGATTTGTATGGCCCTGTATAGTTTGATTTTGGTCTAAAGTGCATTGGACTCAATATATATGAGTTAAATCCATTTTTTTTTAGTTTGTAAGGATTTTATCAAGTTAGGAAAATTTAAGAGGAAAATTACTACAGGAGGGTCAATGAGCCCTGTCTGAGGGTTTGAAGGTGAACAAAATGCACTAAACACCCATTCCACTAGTAGAATTATTTTAAACTTGATGGAATGGGTGCATTAGGGTATATTTAGATGTTAGAGTAGGTTTTAGGAGTAGGGAAGGTGGTTTGATTGAATTTGATTGCTGCCCTATTTGAAATTGCATGAGTTTTGGCTTGAAATTGATGGCTAAGAGAGGAACTTTGATCAAAATGCATTGAATAAGGTTGGGAGTTATTTTGGGAAGAATATGCATACCATATAGTTTGTGTTTGAGGCATTGGAAAAGTGGTTGGAGTTCTAGAGAATAGTGTTTCAATAAACCCCCTTGAAACTTAGCCTAAACAAGTCTAAATGGGTTTTGTAATTTGATGAATTTGTGGGAATTTATCTTGTTGAAAGTTGTTTATTATGAGTATTTGTAACCTATTGAGAGTATTGGGATAGAGTTTGGAGGTTTGGGTGAAGAATTTTGCAAAGTTGCCTTGAAAAAGTGGCCTAATTGAGTTAAGGGGCAGCATAGTAGCAACTATTTGGAGATGATAGTCCAAAGTGACCCTATGATATTTTAAGATATGCTAAAGTATGCCTTAATGGGTATCAAAAATGCCAATCCAAATGTGGGTTTTAGTTTTATTTGAAAAAATATGCACAATTTTCTCTAGTTGATATGCTATAAGGAGAATAGGATGGAATTGTGAAAATTTGATAAGTTAGGGTTGTAAGGGAAAAAATATTGATTGAGTTTTGATTAATTTGTGATTGTTTTAAGTTTTTCCTCCCTAATCCACATCACTAACCAACCTAGATCATGAAATCTCATTCATATTATAATCTTGCACAATCTTATTATTGTTAAATTTGGTTGCCTTGGGTAATTTCACCAAATTTTGAAAACTTTGATAGTGTGTGCATGATTTCTGGAATAACTGTTAATTTTTACATCAACATTTCGATCAAACTCCATGATCCATCATTATGATGAAAAAGTAAAATCATGCACACACTATCATGGATCATGGAGTTTGATCCATAATCACATCCCGATGATGGATCATGGAGTTTGATCCTAAACGTTGATGTAAAAAAATTGCACACGTTATTCCAGAAATCATGCACACACTATCATGGACTGTGGAAACAAAATGTTATTAAACTTTTTGATCCCTTAAGAAATGTCATATTAGGACCCTCTAGACATTGGTTTAAGGTTTAGGGTAATAGACTCGACTAGTTTATGAATATCTTTATTTTGTGAATAGATTGACTATTTGCATAATAGAAACACATAATTATGTATTATTAAGATTGAGTTTGATGTATACTTTAACTTGATATTTTTTTAATTGAATATAAAATTATTTTATTTAACATGTTTTTCATTAATATTGATCCCATATAAATGAATTTTATGATATAAAATGTATAATAAAATAGTTAATGTTGAATCTTATTTTATTTTGGATTGTTTGGAATTGAAAGAACCTAAAATAAAGAAAAGAAAAAAAATTAGATTCTCTTTAGTGTCTAGGGTAACTAGTGCAAATTGAGATTTTAGAGTAAACTATAATCCTAATTAACAACTAATTGACTAGAATGAGAGTTAATATTGTCAAAAGACAAGAGATAATGTACATGAAAACAAGGCATGACTAAGAGAGATAAAAACATAAAATAGAAATGAATGCAAATATTATCTAATTAAGTGACAATTGGAAATGGATTGTACAAGGATTTAGGAATTTTCTAACTAAAGTTGTAAACAAACATTGAAAATTTATAAATTGTAACGATCCATTCTAGTCCCAAAAGTAATCCTTTCCTTCACCCATAATTCCTTAATTATTGTAGTGTTTTCAACTTATCCATGTGTCTTTAATTTCAATTTTTTTTTTTTTATATTTCTCATATAATTTTAGATTTGAAACTCATTTAATTGCCCTCCTTTATATATAGTGGTTGTAATATTTTATATCATGGATTTCACTCAACCTTTTTTTCCCTTGTCTCCATTCATTCTCACATCAATTATTTTGATGTGTTTACATTATTTTTTCTTTGATCCATAAATATTTGATAAAATCATATACTTTTACCATAAGCATAGTGGCACATGTTCCATTAATGCACTCTTTGATATTGGATATGATTTAATATCTTTCATGGAACTTATTATTATTTTCCCTTCTATTGTAGATTCTTTAACTTAACCATGAGTTTCATAAATATTTCATCTATTAATGTGGATAGCTTTAGTAATGATGATGTTGATTATACTATGACTATTGGTGTGCCTAGCTTTGATAATTCTCTTATCACCTATGATCATGCTTTACCTTTCAGCGATTTCCCTTATTATGTTGAATGCAAAATTTTTTGTTTGATTTCAATTTGGGTAAATTAGCAAAAAATTTTTTTGTTTGAATTGAATTTAGGGTTTCAAGAAAAAATTAGGGTTTTCAATGCAATTTTTTTGGTTAAATTCTTTCAATTTAGGGTTTTCTGAATGCAATTTTTTTTTGATTGAACAATTTAGGTTTCAAAAGCTAAATTTTGTTTACCAGATACGATTCAAGGATGATTTTTCCATTTCTATAGGATTTCATTTATTTTTTTCTTCTACCTCTACAAAGTATCAATTCTTTGATTACACCTAAATAAAATACATAAGATACTAAATAAATTGAAAAAAATCATGCTAAAACCTACTTTTGTCTTATAAAGTTAAAAAGAACACTAAAAAAACATAGATAACATAGATAGAGGTGTACTTGGAGGTCAGAAGTCCCCATCATCATCATTGTTGTCTCTATTAAATCAGGATCCCGAGCTACTAATGATAGAGTTTCATTTTTTTTTAAATAAATACAACTTGAAAATTTACAAGATCCCATTTTGTAAAGATTGAGATCCCATTTCACATTCATCGGTTTGAGATCCTTTAATAAACGAGATCCTAATTTTAAAAAAATGGGATCCTGTTTAGAATTTAGGCTCGAGATCCCATTTTTTAAAAATCAGGATCCTGTTTAACAAAACCAAGATCCCGTTTTTGTAATGTCGATTTATTTTTTGTCTAAGGAAAAAATTCCATGTTTCATGGAATCAACTTCTTGCACTTACCTAGGACTCATACTCTAGTTGGGGCATATGAGTCCTAGTATATTAAACTTGGAACACAAACTTCAAGAAATGTTATGTTCAATACAACAATCAAGATCAGGTCTTGAAATCTAGGTGGGACCCATACACCCAAGGTGGCATATGAGTCCTAGATCACTAGATCTAAAACACACAACCCAAAAATATGAATTATGATTGTTCATTTAATAAATTTTGGGATTATCCTCATAAAGATGCATTAAATAAGGCTTGTGGATGTAAAATAGGACCAAATAAGGCATAAAGAAGCCTCATTTTAGCAGGAAGGGCCCAAACAAGTGTGGAAATTGTAAAGGGATACATTTTTACACTATATTTAGCCCCCACTTTAGTGAGAGGAGAAACTTGCTTCAAAATCACACTAAAGTAGACAAATTTGCATCAAGAGGGGTCCAAGAGTACCAATGCGAGTAAGATAGGACAACAACAATCAAGAGGGATGATCAAGCCCCCATGATCAAGATCTTATGGAAAATCAACATAAGAACAAAAGAACACACATGATAATGATATGTGAAACAACAACAAGATACAATCATACACTGTCAAAGACATAAAGAAGAAAGAAAAAGAAAAAGAAGGGGTGGATCAAGCTTTGACAGTCTATCCAACATGATGTGGACCAGATCTAAGTTGTTTGTCCAAGAAATGTTTACAAGTGGAACACAATGTCCACTATGCAAACCATAAAAATGCTCACACAGGCTAGTGGAACCTTAGGCCATCTAGTAGGTGAGCCACCAGAGAGGTGAGACACATAAACACATGGCCAGTATGCACTCACACAAATAAGTAAGTGGCTATGGGAAATTCACTCCTAAGTTCATCTCCAATACACTAACCATACCAAAGATATACCTCCTAATAACTTTGATAAGGTTCCACACAACACAAAAAACAAGATTCACGAGGCAAGCATAACTTCATATGCTTGATACTCATGAACGAATAGGATAAGTCCATAGGCAAGAAAAGTGTGTTATGCAAAGTGGCCATATAATAGTTATTGTAAATGAAAAAGGTAGTGTAAGGTATGTTCAAATGGGTTTTTCTTAGTTCATGTAAGGTATCAACTTAGGGAACATCATGCCTAATGTCTCCAAGAGAGGACCAATGAAAGAATAGAACATTCACAACTTAGGGGATGCAGTAAGTCACATCAAGCCACTAAGAGGAATATAATATACTAAGAGAGATCACACTCTTGAAGGACATCACACCCAATGTCACCACAAAGATAAAGACACATTGCATGGAGTAAGAAGACCACATAATGAAACATGAGTTGTAATTAAAATGCAAAAGAATAATGCCAATGTATGCCCCCACTTTAAAGAAATTTCTAAACACCATGCTGTGAGAAATTTATATTATATTTTTGGCAGTATTTTAATGATTTCAAATGTGTATTCACATGTTGGCTTGTGCTATTTTAATTTTGGGAATTAATGTTAACATATGTATAAATAAGAGGTCATTTCACTATGATTCACCTAGAAATTTTTATGAGAAAGTGTGATCTAAGAAATTTTATGAGTTCAAGAGCATTTCAAGGCATTCAAGAGTAGATTTATTGAAGAATTATTGCAAAAATCAAGATCCATTATCATGTCAAATTATTCATGCATGTTATTTGAACTAATATGTTGATGTAGTGTTCAAGATCCATTCAAGTATTCAAAGGCATTGTTTCAAATCAAGTTTCAAGATCAAGATCCACATCCATTGAAGTCATGTAATGCTAGTTGCATATCTACATTCCAAGGATCAAATAATGGTTTGTTGAGTTGTGGCATAGGCTTGTTCATTCATCATTCCTTTCATGCTATTTCATTTCATTTCAAGGTTTAATTACCAAAATAAGGTTTGACCAAGGAAAAGCCCCATTCACCAACAAAATAACATCTTTCCCTCTTGATTTGTGTTTGCAAATTTTAGGTGGAAGATCTCTTAAAGAACAAAATTGAAAAGTCATCAGAGTTGCATTTGTTATCATCATTGTTGAAATTTCATAGAAACTCACCTACAATATTTATTTTTGGTTGTCCAACTATGAAAATCAAGGATTTGGGAGTGTAGACATAGTAGAAGAAAATCCATAAACCATTTTTACAGAGCCCTAGCTAGGACCCATTTTCCATAGGGCGAATGATTCCTCTATTAGCTTTGAAAATTATCTTTTGGTGACTAGTACACATCATTTTCCCTTTCTTAGATATGCATTTTAATTTATGCTTCGATTAGAATTTATCTTAATCTATTAAATGCACTTTGTAGATTGTATTTTGGAGTTTATTTTCTATTTTTAATATTTCTTCTAAAAGTGTTGTTTAATTAGGACCCATGTCATTGCAAAAAATGAAATTAGTAGGTTCACACTTTGATTTGAATCATCTTTTGGTTGACAATCCTTTCATTGTGTGGATCTCATTTCCCAATGAAATGAGGAGGATAGGTCCATCATAACCCTATTTTCCACCCTTCATATTTAATCACCCTATTCTCCATTATTTCACTTTGACACAACTAACAAAGGACGAAACCAACCTACACCAACACTAACTCCCCCTAACTATAACAACCAACACATTTTCCACTACCTACTCCCCTTAAGAGGTAGCCTCCAACATCAATCTAGAAAAAAAATGAATCTTGAATCCACTGGACTGATGCATATCTTTATGAATCTAGTTCATAGAAGGAGGGGTAATAACCCGTAACTTCTCTTGGAGATACTCAAAAGTATCCTTTGTAAGATCCTTAGTGAATATATCAGTAACTTGATCCTTTGTAGGCACATACTCAAGATTCACTTCATTCTCTATAATTTTCTCTCTCAAAAAGTGATACCAGATTGATATATGTTTTTTCCTTGAGTGCATCACCGAATTATTTGAAATGATAATATCACTTGTATTGTCACAAAAGATAGCAACTGGTTCATCATATACAACTCTAATATCCTGCAAGGTTTGCCTCATCCATAACACCTATGTGCAACAAGATGTTGTTGCAATGTATTCTGCCTTTATAGTAGATAAAGAAGTTGAATCATGTCTCTTGCTCAACCAGGACATCAATTTACATCCAAGAAAGAATGCACCACTACATGTACTTTTATTGTTATCAACACATCCTTCCCAATCTGCATCTATAGAAGCACTCAAAGAGAAATCAATATCCTTTGGATACCATAAACCATGTTTTAGAGTTCCCTTTAAGTATATGAATATCCTCTTTACTGTTGCAACTTTTGACTCTCTAGGATCTTCTTGAAATCTAGCCAAAAGAAAAATTGCATGCATGATATCTGGTCTAGTAGCAGTTAGATATAGCGATTCTCCAATCATTGATCTATACTTGCTTTGATCAACCTTAGAAGATTCATGTCATTCTTACTCAAATTGCAACCAATAACCATAGGGCTACATACTGATTTAGAATCTTCCATTCCAAACTTCTTCAACATTACATTGACATATCTTGATTGTGAAATTATACCTTTCTCTTTCTGATTAATTTGAAGTCTAAGGAAGAAATTCATCTCCCCAAACATAGACATCTCAAATTGATTTTGTGTTTTTTCTCAAAAATTCTTGCACATAGCTTCATTTCATCCAAAAATTATATCATCAACATGCTCAACCATCATCAAGATTTGATATTTTTCAAATTTAAAATAAATATTAATATATGTGTTACATTTATTGAATCCTTGTTGTAACAAGTACCTATCTAATTTTGCATACCAATCTCTTAGAGCTTGCTTTAATCCATATAACTCCTTTTACAATTTGTAGACCATATCTAGATTATTTGATAATTGAAATCCTTCTAGTTGTTCAATGTATACTTCTTCCAACTCATGAAATTGAAGAAAGAAGACATCACATCCATTTGATAAACCTTAAAATCCTTGCGTGTTGCAAAAGTAAAAAACATCTTGATAGCTTCCATTCTTTCCACCGGATCAAATGTATCCTCAAAATATATTCCTTCTACTTGTGAGTAGCCTTTATACACAATTCTTGCCTTGTTTCCTAGTACTTCTCCTTTTTCATTAAGTTTGTTCTAGAATACCCATTTAGTTCCAATCACATCTTGTTTGCCAGTCTTGAGACAAGTTCCAAAGTCTGATTGTTCTCAATCTGCATTAGTTCTTCTTCCATAGCTTCAATCCAATACTCATCTCTGCATACTTCAACCATTGTTTTGTTAGGGTTAGAGATGGCAGATATCTAACAATTAAATGCAAATTTAAATAATAAATAGAGAAACTAAAACATACACAGAATAAATCATAACACAGAGAATTTAACGTGGTTCACCCAATCTGGGCTACATCCACCAAACCGTAGCCATCCAATACTTTTATTATCTAGTGCAAAACCTATTACAGTCTTGCAAATAATTGCGTTTTTCATCATACTGTAACCCCCATCCCAACCCCTTTTAACAAGCTTTTAGAAGCTTCCAGAATTAGGGTTTTACAAAG